>JAOSBN010114591.1:0-10191 GCA_027563595.1 Erythroxylum suave
GATTTGCTTTCGATTCGTCTCCGTTATGGAAATTTCATTTTGTTTTCCGGTTGGGGTCCGGTTCCCGGATCGGGTCCTAACACAAGTGTGGTTCCATTGCTAACACAAAACACTATTGCTGACACAGAGCACATATAATATGTCTAAGCATGCTTCCTACTGAACACACTGCACACAATGCAATTAAGAAAGTCAATGTCAGCTCCCCACACTTAAAGATCACATTGTCCTCAAAGTGACAAGTCAATCACCAAGCTAATGAAAATCACATTAAACTAAATAAAAATGATAACAACCTAAACAAAAGAAATTGAAACAAACAAATGACATCAAACCAAACAAAAGAAAATGAATTCAAACCAAAATAAAAGAAATTAAAACTAGACAAAAGACATAACACCCTATTGATATGAAACCAAACAAACATAAAATGAAATGAAATCACACAAAAGAAACAACAAATTTGAAAAAAATTAAAAGGTAAGAAAGGCTTACTCAGATGATGGTGGTGACAATGTTGGTGTAGGAGCTTCAAAGTTGTTCCTTTGACAGAAGTTAAGGAACATCTTTTACAAACTACGCTGCTCTTTGTGGACTCGCCTTATTTGAGTACTGAGCTCATTGATTTGGGATGTCATCTGTTGTTGATTGGTGGCTTTTTGGTCAAGAATTTGCTGAAATCGGTTGACCGCCACGGGTGCACTTGGTTATATTTTTACTGCTTCCTCCTCTGACGCCGGAGTTGCTCGGGATGTGGAAGGTCGAGACGTAACTATGTTGGTGCTTCTCTTGTTCCTCATTTCAGCACGCGTCTGAGGATTATGGAGTTCCATAAAATGGACCTTCACAATCTCAGAGCACCTCAAATACAATATGTTAAGCATATCGTGAGGTGTTGTACACACCTCTTCCACATTAAGGTTATAATAGCGAGCTAAAGAAGTAACAATATGCCCTATTCCAAAATATGAACTCTTTTTATTGACAACACTTATTATTGATCGAAAAATTCTATATGTTGTGATGATTTTAATTTTTTGATCCATGCACCATAAAAAGAAAAGTTCTTTGGCTGAGCACTTGTTGCTTTCCATTTTATTAAACACAGTCAGACACATAAATTTGTGTAAAATTAGATGCTTAACACTCTAGATTAAAGAATTTGGTGCATTGTGGGAGCCAAAATGTTCTTCACCTGTCCAATAGGAATCAACATCAAAATCACTGTGACCATCTAGAATTTTTCATTCGACAAATTGACCATTTCACACATGACAGGATAACCAAGTTTAAAAAATTTCCAGCTAACCTAAACCAAAACACATCCATTTTAGGGTTGTACCGGATTGCTGTGAAAAACTTTAAAGCTATGGTGGCATAAATAGGTACATCGCACCAAACAAATATATTCGACCTTACGTTTGCAGCTAGTTGTTTAAGTTGTGGTCTTACTCCTATGTTCTCCAATAGTTCAAAATCAAAATACCTAGGAGTAACTATTTCTCTATTCCTAAAGTCATGAAAACATATACCTTCTTCTTCCAAGTACATAAAAAATGGAGCTTGATAAGTTGCCACCAAGTTGGTTTTACCTTCACTGGAAACTTGAAGTTAGAGTTCTTCAACTAGTTTCATAGTCGTAATCGTCCTTAATGGTGCCATTGTAAGAAGAAAATCTGTAAAAATGAGAGAGAGAGAGTGAAATTTGAACTTTAGAGAGAGAGAAAAATCTTACCCAGCTCCTTGCGTTTTTTAATGATTAAGGCATGAAAAGATGAATGGATTGTAAAATTAATAAGAATAGATGAAGAAAATATCAAGAATTGAGAGGAAAATAAAGAGTTTTAGAGAGTGAGAAGAGAGAATGTCGTGGGTTAGAGAGAGAGGGAATGAAATTTTTAAGAATGGAAGGGACGAAAAAGGGGAGGGAAACTTTAAGTTTCCCTCTGGATGGAATTCCCATGATGGTGGGAATTTTATGGGATTACTCTCTAGAAAGTTTCTGGAGAGAATTCCCACACTTATGGGAATCACCACAATTCTCACGGTCGTGGCTTTTCTCTTAAGAATCTTTTTGGAGAGATTTCCCACGCACATGGGAATTGATGATCCTCACAATTTCAAGCCTTCTTCCATACTTATATGTATTCTCCATGATCCCAAAACTTACAAACAAATCAAGATAATATCATCAACAAGAAATTTGAAAAGAAAACAAGTTAAAATTCAAACAAAATCAACATAAATGTCAATCAATCCCAATTCAAAAACGATCATAACTAAAGAATTCAAGCAAACAAATAAGTAAACAAAAACAATCAAAGGATAGTTGACTCCTATGGGTTGCCTCCTACGCAGTGCTTCTGTTACTGTCAATAGCTCAACTTTCCTTTTTACTCATGGCGGCTCAAATGACCAATACAATAGTAGTGCATAAATTGATCTCTAACTTTGTATATGGGCTACCTTATTTTGGACTCCACCTTCATTATTGTTTTCCATTGTTTACTTTATCTTACGCGTTCGTTTCTTCCTGAATGCATTCCTGGGGTTCTTAATATTTTCCCATCCTCTTTAGAGTTCAGGTTCCTTGATATCAATCGGGGGTAAAGTAGAATGATAATTTTTCTTCAATACCTTGAATGTTAACTACTCCTTTCCTACTCTCAGTAATAATTCACCCCTATCAACATCAATAATCGAACGAGCAGTCACCTAAAAACCATCAAGGTTTCCTCATCTTCACTAATATCTAGTATGTAAAAATCCACAAGAGAGGTAAATTTATCAATTTGTAGCTGCATATTTTTGATGATCCCCTTCAGTAAATGCACCATTTTGTTAGTCATTTTCACTAATGTCTTAGTAGGCTCTGGCTCTTCTAGACCTAGCTCTTGATTGAACGAGTACGGCATCATGTTGATATGAGCTCCCAAATCCACAAATGCTCGATCTATCGTAACTTCGTTTATACTGGATAGAATGAAAATGTCCCCTGGGTTTTCTTTCTTTTGTGCTATGTGTGGTCTTCCTTTTGATATGTGCTTGGTAACCTATTTCTTCAGTGATTCCTTTAACATGAGCTTTGTTTGGAGTTGATTTGTTATGTCCATCATCTTGCTTAACTCCCCTTCCTTATAATTCCTAGTTACTCCACTTGAAGATGATGTCTGCTAAGCAAAAATCTAATGTGGAAGTCCAAGTTGAAGTTCCCTAATCGGCTCACTTACTAGTCCACTCGGTAGGACTTCCAACGCTATTTGTTCTTCTTGCTTATCTCCATTTTTCTCCTCATGTTCGCTTTCTTTTTTCTCTATCTAAGTAATGACAATGATTCTTTGCTTTAGATTTAACTCAGTGTTGCTTGGTAGACTACCTACATTTCAAGAAGATAAAGCGTTAGCTAGTTGGCCTACATGAACTTCCAAATTGTGGATGGATGATGCATGATTCTTCAAAATGTGGTCAAATTTTTCTTCCATCCCCTTCTAATTTTCCTTTTAGCTTACATGCATTCTTTTATGATTCTCTTCTTGCGTTGCCAGTTTGGACCCTAGGACCTCCATCATCTTATCCATTTTGCTTTCCAATGTTCTAATTTGATCTTGCTGGAATCTTAGTGGTCCTTGTGGTCTTAATTGACAGCCTGCGTTATTATTAGTCGATAAAAATTTTTGTTGGTTTATCCACCCCGAATTATGTGTTAGAATAAGGGTTATTACCTTTCTGTGGCTAGCCTAGGTAGCTTACTTGTTCAGTACCGTTAGTTCCCAATAGAAAGCACTCCTCTGAACTGTGGTCGTTCTACCCACCAACTCACATTATACTTATATCATCGTAATTGCTAAAGTAGATGCTCCTTGCATTTTATTTAGCTGCATCGTAAGAGCCGTGATCTAAGTGTACAAGATAGCAACAGAGTCAATAGGTATCATACCTTTATGTTCCTTCTGTCCTCGTCTGCTCATCTCGCTTGACCACATGCAACTATTGCTCGCTAACTCCTTCAACAGATCATGAGCTACTTCTACCATCTTCCTTATAAGCGAACCTCCGACTACTATGTCACTTGTTCCCCTTGTGCTCGGATTCACTCCATTATAAAATGTTTAAGGCAAAAATTCCCTCGGCAAGTTGTGATGTGGACAACTTCTCTAAAGTTCTTTAAATCTCTCCCATGCTTCATAGAGAGACTCCCCATCATTCCATTAGAAATTTGTAATCTCTTTGATAATCCTCTTTGTCTTCATTAACGAAAAATACTTGGCGAGGAATGTTTGGGTGAGCTGCTCCCAAGTCGTAATCTGGCCTGAATTTAATGAATTGTACCACGCCTTAGTCTGATCCTTCAATGTGAATGAAAATCGTCTCAACTTCACTGCATCGTCAGACATTCTGTTGAATATAAATGTGTTGCAAATCTTCAAGAAATTTGCAATGTGGGTGTTTAGATCCTCGTTAGATAGCTTATAGAACTGCACACTATTTTATAAAATATTGAGTAGCGCTGGCTTTATCTCAAAATTATTTGCATAGACTGCCAACCTCGCTACTCCTTTAGGACTAAATCCTTGCCTCATAAAATCCATCAATGTTTGCTTTATTCCTCCTTGGTCACCTTCTTATTCCTTGTTCGTGCTTCTTAATGCCAAGAAATTTGTCTTCTATAGCTTCTTTCATTCTTTGTGTGCTCCTTGTGTTCATGCACCTGTAATTACACAAGGTAAAGTATCAAAAACTCTTAAATAAAAGTAATCTAAATTAAACATGATGCTTGACAATCAATCCCTGGCAACAACGTTAAAAACTTGTTGGTAGTAAAACTTATCTACTTATTTTATGCTAAAAAACCACAAGAGAACGAGTCGTGACTTGAAGTTAAAAAGAGTGGATATCGATCCCACAGGGATTGATGCCCAGACTCTGCTTAATTTAGATAAAACTTTTTTTAAGAAATGAAATTGTTAAATGCAAATAATTTGTAAAATTAAATTAAAAATAAAAGACTAACACAAAACGATAGACAAACCAAAATTGCAAGAAATTGGAATTTAAGAATCTAAAGACTAGAGATTATTTTTTTTCCTATTTTCTCTCCCTCCTATTTTATTAATTGAATTGTGTCTCACCCTAGATTTCTAGATGTAATAATTACCCTCTCTTAAGATATAACTACTTGTCCCTAATATAATTAACGAAAATCAATTTGACGATTTCTCAACCTACCAATGACTCAACCAATTCAACTTGTTATTAAACTATCCTATGAGTGATTAATTGACTAGTTGAGATCTCTCTTCTAACTATCTAATTAACGTGATGATTGTAGGTCTATAAGTCGCCAACTCTCGTTGTATAATCTTACACATATTTCATCTTACTCAGTCTCTTGATTTGTTGCAAGATAACAAATAAAATCACCAATCATCAAAGACAACTTCATTCAATTAAATAAAATAGGAGTTCTAACAAAATAGTTCAAAAGCAATCCCTCAAACTAAATCAGCCTAACATGGTCTCCATAACATCATCAATGTTCAAATAAACCATTTTACAAAGAATAGAAGAGATCAATGTGACAGAAAATTGAATATAAAGATTCGTTCTCTTTTTTGCCAAAATCTGGAATTTTGTTTTTGATGAGCTATTTTCCCAATCTTGATGATGATCCTTGACTTCAATCCTTCCTCAAAGCTCCAAACATGCATTCTTCACTGAAGGATGGTGGTTTTACAAAAAGGTCTCGTCTCTCCTTTGAAGATGAAGGCTTAATTATGCTTTATAGTCCAAAAGTTTAATAAAGTCCTGCATAAAGTCTCGGATTATAATTCCCACAATCGTGGGAATTGGTCATAGATGTACTCCTCTTTTCTTCTCCTCTTTTACAGTTTTGCTCTCTATAAGACATAGAAGAGAGCTAGCACTCTTGTCTTTGTTCTAGCCATTTCCGGATCAAAGAGTTTGATTTAGTTAGTTTCTCTGATCTCTGCCTAGATACCGTTAGAGATGGTCTATTTTGATCATTGTGGTTTGCAACAACCTGACTAGTAGAAGATCAAAGAACGAAGGAGACTACACACAAAGTATATGGTTATTATATGAAAGATTGATTTATGCAAATGCCATGAATTCCTATATATATATGTGTTATGAACATATATGTGAATTGAGAATTTTTAGCTAGGTTTAATGGTATTTCCTTGTGTAGGCACATAGATCCTAGACTTTGGGAAAATCCGGGAACAAAATTTTTGTTTTCCGCACCGCATGTATATGATGCTCGCATCGAGATTTTCCTACACAATTGTGATAGGCATTCATAAGGCTATATGATCTTTATCACAATCATGCCTCAAGGGGCACGATCATGACAAAGAGGAAAACACCAAGAGCATGATCATAGCCTTGAGTTTCTAGGCACAAATTTTTTTATCTGTTTTAAGGTTCAGGACTATTTTTGGACCCAAACAAAGTAGGAAAACTGTAGACACGACCCCAAGACCCTAATACACTGTAGAAGAATGTGAAATACAACAAAAAACAACAGTAACCAACATTAAAAAGTATATCTAACGTGGTGAGATCCAGAAGAGCTATAGGAATTTCAACTTTCCAATTCAAGGCCTTCAATAGAGTTTTATTCTTTTCCTTTATTTCCTTCATTATCCTTAGTGTGTAATTTGAATTTTGTGATGTTAAACATGTCTATGTAGTTCTAAATTTCATAATAGGATTTATTCTTGAATTATTTTATGACTTTGATTATTTTTATTTCAATACATACTTAGATGTTTGTGATAATTGCTCGTGCATAAACTTGACGAAAAATCAAGAGAGTGAGTCAAAGTATTCATTGTTAGATTGTATTAATAAAGTTCGCAGTTTAATAAACCCACAAAAACCAAATTAGCGATCAATTAAAAAGGGATCTTGGTTGAGAAATTGATTATCTATTAGATAAATTTAGATCTAATTGAAAAAATTGGGGATAGTTTTATGAATTTAGAGATTACAAGTTTGGAAAATTTGAATTCAATTAAGGTTAATTGGTTAGATATTGAGGAAGAGTAGTTAATACCTTAGAAAATCTAGGATCAAACAAATAAATTGAATAGTAAAAGAAATCAAAATAAAGAAATTATAGTTCATAAGTATTTAATCTTGATCAAACGTTAATTTTAATTGACAACCTACTTATCATTTGATTACGTTCTTTGTTTTATATATTTGCTTCAATTTCAGTGAAATTCAGAGATCATATGTATCACATTTAGTATGAAGGATTAGGGCTCATCCGCTTTGAGTGTGGAAGAGTCAGGCACAGAAGGGAAGAATGTGTCGATACGAAAATGCGAGGATTAGGTGAACTGAGTGCAGGACAGATTGAATCGGTTACTATGGTGGAAGATGAAGGTGTAATGAGATAGAACTAGGCGCAACAAGACTAAGAGGATGTTCGTGAGGTCCCTACCCTAACTCCGACGCTGATTCTGACAATGTCACCCTTTAGCCCCTAGATGTTGGTCTAGGGAAGGGGAAAGGGGAGTAGATTTCAGAAACATCCTGATGATACTCATGGAAATTAGGGGGTCTAAAAATATTGGATAAGGAGGTTCGCGATATGATATCTTACGGGATGCGATGGATAATCGAGTAGAATTGGGTGTACAAGATGAAGTTGAGGAGGTAGTGGAGGGAATAAAAGGTGATATTCAGCACAATGCAATCAAAAAAAAAGCTAAGGAGAGTGTTTTTCTAAAGGCCAGTGGATGTGTCTCGGCTCAGGTGAGCCAGGCCACTACACAGTTAACCATCTTCACTAGGAAGGGATATGAAGACATGGCATCAGAGTCAGTTCTAGTGGGCCAGAAATAGGAGAACCTGAAGCCCAATTTGGCTTGATGTATAGGCGATTTTAGGTCACAGATATAGTGGCTCCATGCACATGTAACATGACCCCTTAGGTACAGATGTGGGTACTTTACTTTTGCTCCCACCAGACTTGGGCCCAAATGATTGAGCCCAAGTTTATTATCTAAATTGGCAATGCTTTTATGGCCTTTACTATGCTTTTTGACTCCTAATTCTTGATTTCGTGCTTAAATTAATTCTTGAGTGTGCACTTTTATAGGACGATAGCACAGAATTGGAAAGTGGTCGA
Organism: Erythroxylum suave; assembly: GCA_027563595.1. Classification (NCBI taxonomy): domain Eukaryota; kingdom Viridiplantae; phylum Streptophyta; class Magnoliopsida; order Malpighiales; family Erythroxylaceae; genus Erythroxylum; species Erythroxylum suave. Next base: position 8,162 of record JAOSBN010114591.1, read on the forward strand.
GTTACCTTGCCACAGAATGGCTATGAGCAAAATGTCCCAGAGGAGCTAAAGGACCCACCTTAAACATCAGGTTGTTTCTCTTCTTTCACTTACAATGTACTTCTGCATATTGATTGAAAATGAGATGATATTGTTATGTATGAGTATGTTGGCTAAGTGTGGGGGAGGAACTTAATCAGTAGGATTAGGTTTAGTTTTTAGTATGATTTAGGTCTAGTTGTTTCGTTTCAATAATTCATCCTTTCTTTTGAATTCTACATTTTAGAGAATGCATGTCACATCTTTCATGATCAAGGAAACTGGTGGAGATAATGGGTTGAATGTTGTGTTGAAATGGTTAAGGACTTGTAAATGAAATGAGTATCCCTTAGAGTTTTTCATGTCTTTCCCCTTTTTATGCTTCGGGAAATCTATGCTGTGGCATGATACTTTTGTCGCGGTGTGGATTGATTATTTTGCTGCGGCAAACCTATCAGTCGCTGCGGCATCACGCCTCTCAAGCACCTTCGCCGCAGCATGAATCACTTTTTCGCAGCGGCGAACAGTGGTATGCGGCCTTGCCGCGGCATGACTTAATTCCCTTGTCACGGCGTGACTTAATTCGCTTGCTGCGGCGAAAGACCCTTTTGCGCAGAAATTTCCTTGTGAAATTCCTCTTTTACATTTAATGTTCTTCTGATCTTTCGTATGCCCTTTGTCCTTTTCGTCCTTTTATCTATCCCTCCTTCTACACCTACCGACCCCTTCTTTCCCTCTCATTTTCATAAATTACATTCCAACTATGCCGCAGCGAACCCAAGCTACCAAGTGATCTCTTTTTGTTGTGTTACTCTTCCTTCTACTAGTCCTCGTGCGTTGTTTGTATTCGTTTCCTTCTCGCCCTTCTTCGTAAGTATCCTCTTTTCTTCTTTTAAGTTTTGGTTGATTAGCATTCGCAGGGGCAAAAAATCACTTGTTTCGCTGTGGCGTGAAAGACTGGCATGCTTCGCCATGGCGACAGACCTGTTTCGCTGCAGCGTGAGACACACAGTTTTAGCCACGGTGATAGACCCATTTTGCCGCGGCGAAGTTCCAAATTTTGATGTTTTAGTGGATTTGTTTAACCTTATGTTTATTTTTTTGTTTTTCTACAAGAAAATGCCTCGAACCAAGAACGCTTCCCACCAGTCTCCTACCTCTTCATCCGATTTCTCCCTTTCCTCTTCCTCCACCCATTCCTCCCATCCATCTCACTCCTCATCTCCTTCTGCTTAGCTAGCTAATCTTGCATATACTGCCTTAGCTGAGCAGATCGATGCTATACCGATCCTTAAGGAGCGTCCCTTTCCCTTGACCCCACTTAATAATCCTTTCTTCTGTCAGATCGTTAATTCTCATAGTTCGCCCCAGGGATAAGGGAAATGAAAAATTTATTCGTCATTTCTACACCTATGCCCACCTTCATGAAACCGTGGAAATTAATTTTCGGGATGTCATTGTCCCTATCCCTTTCACCGTCGCCACTATCCGCGAGCATTACAACCTGCCCCCCATCCTTCGCTACTCCTACGAGCAGCTTATCCACAACTAACCCTGCGACAATTCCCTGCGTACCCTCTGTCCTGAGGGTGCCGCTTGGCATCAACCTCGCCTCTCTTAACGCTATCTTAAGCGTTCTGACTTCTTCCTTAAGGCCGGTCATTGGCTCCACCTCGTTTGCAACAACATCATTCCCACCTCCCACCTGGCATACATCACTAAATACCAAGCCCTTTATTTATATCTACTTATGACCGGTCGCCCAGTCAATATAACCTCCGCCATTACCTCCGCCCTTAGTGATTCCATCACCACAGCACATCTCAACCATTCCATCATCTTTCCTCACCTCATTACCAACATATTCTGGGCCCATAATGTCCTGGAATATGCTAATCATAGCTATTTCCACCCGACACCTTTGTTTAGGTATGTGCACCTACGACAACCCCACTTACAGCCTCCTCCACCACCACCCCCTCCCCCTCCCGAGCCCAAATACATCCCAGATG
>JAOSBN010114592.1:0-10188 GCA_027563595.1 Erythroxylum suave
TGAATGTAACTCGATATAGTAATTTGTATATTTAATTTAAAATTTTAATTCTCAAGACCCGAAAATATTATAAATAAGAAAAATAGAAAAAAAGAAAATTCTTGTTTTACTATATATTATGGAAAAGAAACATCTTAATTTACAAAGTTCATAATCCTTGCAAAGTTGTTTCTTCTTCAAGAAACAACTCCTTCCTATGTTCTCTTTCCCTCTCTTCGATCAACTTTTTTTTTTGTCTAAATAAAACTATGCTGGAAAAAAGTTTGGCTAGTAATTAGTAAATATTGAAAATAAACATGGTAAATAGTAAAGTATAATTATTTTTAAATTATGTGATAACTACAAAATATTAAATATTAGTTATGTACTGTTCATCTTAATTATTAGAAATATATATTTTACTCAATTCTTAACTTATTATTTTAATGAAATTAAATATAAATTTAACTATGACATTTTTACCAAATTACAAGTTAGATCTTGAAATTTGAAAGCAATTAAATAAATTTAAATATTAAAAATAAAATATAATTTGAATAAAAATTTAAATATAATCAATATTTCTTTATTATATATTATCTTAATATTAACGTAATATAAAATTAATGTTTTTATATGAAATTTAAGTTTTAGTCTTTAATAAATTTTTTTTTATAAAATAGTTAAATATATTTTTAATTATATTTAATTTTAGTGAATTCCAATTAACCTAATTTTATCTCAATAAATCCTAATTAAGATATATATACTAAGGACGAATTGGATGGACGACTACAAAATTTCATCCCATTGTCCATTTCATTAACGGCTGGATTATTCTTCCCTTTCTTTTCTTATGCAGTCTCAAACGTGTGACTTAACATGTCACACCTGTGACTATGCTGCAGTCTCACACGATTGTGACTTAACATGTTACACCTATTACATACAATTGTAATTCCAAAATTTCCATCCAGCAAATTGACAAAAAAAATTTCAACCAATTATAAGTAAAACTTCATATGTTACTAAATCATACAGGTGTGACTTAACATGTCATGCCCATCACATACAACATTATTCATCATCTTCTATAGCGTTCTCACAGGTCTAAGTTTACGTTGGATCATATTTGAAGTTTTGCCTTCATTTGTTTGGTTGTTGACAACATTAAATAATTTTCCAACAAATATGTTGTATCATATCACAAAACATATTCATCGACCACCAATTTTAACAGACAATCTTTCAACAGCTATGTCACCAATTTAAATATCCGATATTATAAATGAAATTTATTTGGTTGTTAGCAATAAAATCTAAAAGTAATAAAATTTTCTTTTAACAAACATTTAATATGTTATCATTTTTTCTTAAACACGCATCCCTTGTCGTTTTAATTTTCTTTCTCATCAATTTCATTCACAAAATCTTCCACTATTTTCTTTGTTTCCCTTTGTATTGCTTTACTTGTTCAAAATGAGGAACAAAGAAATGCTATATTAGCTTAAATATCTTCGTAATCGATTCAACAAAGTAAAGTTGTCCTGTAACATCTAACCAAGCAAACTCCTCTCTTGCAGAAGTGGGTGATATCTTTTCTCTCTTTTTACTATTTTAGTTTTTTAATAGAAGAAGAACCAAGATTATATCAATAGTGCACAAAATAGTTGCTGCCATTAACATTATTTTCTACCTAATCACAAAAGAGATTTTGTAACAACACTTATATTGAACAATTCCTCAGAGGTAACGGTGGCGACATTAAGTTAGCTGCAAAAAAATTTAAAGGCTTGCCTTTCTTTAAGAGACATCATATTTATTGGTAATCTAACAATAATTTTTATTATAATTTTATTAATGCAATCAAATTTTCTTACACTTTTTATGCTGCTTCTTAATATTTTTTTATCAATCCTTTTTCTACTTCTTCCATTATAAATAAATGTTGTATTTTTTTAATAAGTTAAAATAGTTCAGTGTTAAACTAATTGCTAGCTGAAAATAAAGAACAACAAATATTGCTTTAAAATCTTTCGTTCCAATTTTGTTTATTTTACTATCTGTTTTTTCTTTAAAATATAGAGAACTTGACAGCAAATGTATTTTCCACTGAACTCATAAATGGCTTGCTTATGTAGCAGGTCACAATGAAGATTCGATACTTGTTTTGGTAATTTTCTAACTTCATCGATTACATTTTTTTCACTATTTTATTTTTTTAAAACTCACAAAAGTTATCAGCAAGATTGTTTATATATTTTTTTTCTAAATTTCATTTTGGCATTTGTTACATTTATAGTCATTCAAAAGCTTTATTGTTCCTTTATTGCCATTGGTTCAAGATTTTTCACCTTAAACAAGATTAACGAAAGTTTTGTTTGTGAAAACTGTACGTGATCATACGTAATTTTTGGTTGTGCATCTATTTCAATTTTAGTCCTTCTTAGTTAATTGTTGATCATACCAACATTCTATCTTTTGCTTCAATTTCTATAGATTAACACACTTCATTGTGTTTACTTTGTAAGTTGTCGTATCAACCATGTAAAAAAACTATGAACACTTTGTACTTCTTTTTGATGCTAGTATGTTGATTTCTTTCAAAACTCCTTTGATGACTCATAAAAGTATAGCCACTATTTTATCAAAGAACATTATTATGTCTTTTCTGCCTTGTGAAAAATCTTTAAATTAGATTTAAATCAGTCATGCATATAACCTTGTCATATGTTCTCTTATAATTTGTTCTTCTCATCTTCTTAGGGTTTTTCAGGTCTGCTTTAACTTTCATGAATGTATTTCTATCAACATTGAAAATTGTTACCAATTATTACCCGTCCAAACTTTACAAAGTTTTTGTAATCAACCCACCTTCTTTTTTCTCTTATCTATAAAGGTAATATTGTTATTTATATGCCTAATTCTTGTTTATTTTGTCTCCCTTTTATCTTCTTCATGAAAAATACTCAATTTTTAGACTTTTTTAACATACATAAGCCTATTACTGCTTTTAACTTATAATTCAAATCTTGATTGCTACGTAATTGTGGAATGTTGATGATTACAGGGTGTTCGACCATTTGTTGAATTTTCAACAATCACCACGGTGGTTTCTTCACTAGACTTAGAAAAATCATTAGAATTGTATAATTTATGTAATCACCCGCAAGTCTCTTCCTTTCGATTTAACCCTTCGTCGATAAGATCAACAACTAAACATGACTTATGTTCATTAAGGTTTTCATTTACTATGTCGCAACATTCTAACTCAATCAAACGATGGTAACTTACCTTAACCTGCCCAACTTTTTCAGAAATAGGGTCCACTAGCAAGTCTCCTTTGGACTTAGCATAGATTAACCCATTTAATATGAGATCTATTTCCTTTGCATCACCCATTGATAGAATGCGCCATTAGAACATCAAAGCTTATGCAACGAACACCAACAAAGCTTTATTCCCCTTGACTCCCATTTCATAGTGTGCAACCATAACTGAGACACTTAAAATTGCTGAACCATAAAGCTCCCAACCCTCTTTCTTTCGATCACCTTCCATGTTTTTGTTTTCCAAAAAAAGGTATAAATATGATAACTTTTACTAATCTTTCTTACCGTTCCTAAAATTTTACAAAAGCCCTTATGACGAGATCATTTACAGGTCAAATATGTGATCACAACTTGGTGGTCTTATGTCTATCATACCGCCTCATCTCAAGCCATGTCACATGTTAGTATCACATCGGTTTTAAACCAAGAGTTAAGTTGACCACTGTGCATACTCAACACATCTTGTTCGTATATCATATATGATGAAATCCTTTTGTGTAGGTGCATACTCAGTGCAGAATCTAGTTCATATCATATTTGATGAAATCCTTTTGTGTACTAGAAGACGATGTCTTTGTTATTTGCCTAATTTTATACTAACAAAACAACAATTTCAAAGTTTTTCATTATGAAAATAATTATTATTTAAAAAATTATAAAGTCTATCAGCGTTTGGTTAGAAGAAAAAATTTTAATGCTACGAAAAATTAATATATGTCTAATCCTAAACATAATTACGATATTTTTATTTTATAATCAAAATTCATATTTTTCAGATTATTATATAATTGTTACGTAATTTGTTTAATATGTATAATTTAAGATTTATTATAAGTTTTATTAGAAAATAAATACTTAACTTAGAAATTTTAGCTTAGAAAACTTGTCTTAAAAATAATAAATAGTTCTTGAAATTAGTACATAATTTTCAATCATCTATAATTTATGTATGAATTATTTATAATATAAAATTTATGATTTAATATAATATATTGCCAAATATTACTAAAGTCAGTCACTTGTGACCTCTCACAACCGCATAGTCACTGTGACTTATTTTAATTTTAATTTTAATTATTATTGGCTTTCATCATTGTGAATTAAGTCACTAAATTTAATTTAAAAATAAACAACTAATACCTCATGTATTAAATTTTTGATTATCTCTCTAATTTAGGTGTTTAAAATTGGCAATAGTCCAACTTTTGTTAGAACAAAAATTTTTAATGTTCCAAAAAATTAATATTTGTCTAACTCCAAACACAATTATGATCCTTTATTTTATATTAACAATTCATATTTTTCAGATTAATATCTAATTATTACATAATTTATTTACTATGTATAATTTAAGATTTATTATAAGTTTTATTAGAAAATAAATACTTAACTTAGAAAAATTAACATGTTAGAAATTGCCTTAAAAATTCATAGCTCTTAAAATTAGTACATAATTTTTAATTATATATAATTTGTGATATATCATTAGTATATTTGCAAATAATTACTCATAGATGTCATCATTCACCATTGTGACATAGTGCTTGAAATTAGTATATAATTTTTTTATTTATAATGTATAATTAATGGTTTGTTATCACTATATTGTAAAGAATGTCATGTAAACAAATTATTTGGGTGCTTTAATATATATTAAAATTCATTTTTCTTATAATGTATAATTTTTGATTTATTATAGTATATTGTAAAAATTACTGAAGTCAATCACAATTCTGACTTCCCATAAATGTATGGCTACGGTAAGTTACAACCATGATAAGCAGCACGGTTGTGAGTTAAGAAATCACAACTGGTTCCAAAATTTATTACATTACACCATATTTTGATTGAGAATCGAGTCCAAAATTTATTACTATCATTTTAGAGCCTTAAGCTTTTTAACTCATTATTTATTATATGTGTCATTTTGATGGACATAAAAGCAAACAATCTATATTGAAAAAAGTCAATAATTTACTTATGCTTAATCTTTAGCTGATAGTTGACAAATAATTTTTTTAATGACAATCTAAATTTGTGCCATCAGTTTAGGCTATTGATGACTTTTTACCCCTATTATAAATAATATTATAGCTGCCAACCAGAGATTAGTTTTAATTAAAGGAGGGGACAAAATCATTATTTGTTTTCTAATCAAATTATGTTAGTATCTTTTCTTCTCTAACCGTACAAATGTTTCTTTCTTAGTATATTTATGAACATGTTCCTCTAACTCCAAACTATAAAAAGCCATATATTCAAGGCATCGCTTCTTCTCTATTTCAGTAAACAAGAGCTAACCCTTTGTTTATCCACCATCTGTAAGTTCTTCAGTTTATTAATTTTTTTTATCAATTTAGTGATTATATGCGCTTAATAGAGTTGAGAAGAGGAATCACATGTTTCACATTATGTTTTGTTAACTCTTCATTCTTTGTCATTATATTGTGTAAAATATATAATAGAGTTATTTTCCATATGTTATTGTTGCTCTTGGCATATGTTATTTGATGAAAGCTTGTTATAAAAGAAAGGAGATTATAGAAAAACATATTAAAATCATAAATTTCCATTAAAAATGGGCGTGACATGTTCAATCAGAGAAGTCTTACAGGTGTGACTTAACATGTCACACTCGTGATATCCAATAATTTACAAGTATTTACAACTATTGTTCATCACCTTTTATATCGTTTTACTTCCATCAACTTCTTAGTAAAGTTGACAACAGATATTACATATGTCGCATTATATCCTGTTAATCCTTCATTCATTGTTATCATGTTGTGTAAAATATATAATGCAACTATTTTCTATATTTTGCATCATCTGTTGCATGAAATTCCTAATCGTCACTTAGGACTTTTTAACAAAGTGAGAACAGTAATTACCTGTCTTAGTCAATCTTTTTTTCTTTAACCATATAAATGTTTCATTATCAGTACATTTATAAACATGTTCCTCCACCTCAAAACTATAAAAAGCCATATATTGAACACATTACATCTTCTCCATTTTAGTAAACAAGAGTTGGCCCTTTATTTAACCACCATCTGTAAGTTCTTCATCACAGTCTTGACTTAACCTTGACTTACATGAACTTCTTAAGATAGCTAACAATAGAAATAGAGTTAACAACAGAGATTAAATATGTCGCATTATATCATGTTAATCTTTCATTCATTGTTATTATGTTAGGTAGAATATATAATGAAATTGTTTTCTATCTTTTTCATTAACTCTTACATGAAAATTCCAATTGTGACTTACATGGACTTTTTAACAGAGTTGACAACAATAATTACGTGTGTCGCATTTCATCACGTCAGTCTTTATTGTTATTCTCTTGTCTATAATACATGATAAAATGCGTGAATTTCTATCGTTGCACGGTTGTGATTTCACAACCGTCACCCCATAAATTTTCTAGTCACCACATTTAACCTTTTAAATATGTCTTTTTCTAAAATCTTTTTTTCTTTAAGTTTTTCTCCTTGTTCGTCTTTCCCCTATTCAGGTATGTTATTTAAAATTCTATTTTATCCGTTGCATTTTTCAGCTTTTCAATAATATAATCATTACCTTCTTCCTTTATTTACTCGTATCAATTGTTAAAGCAATAGTTTAAATATACAATTTTTCCTTTTTAATATACCCAGTTACATCACATTGACTAAAATTACCTATTTATTTCTTCTAATCCTTTATTTACTTGATAGTATATTCCACTAATATTATTATTATGACCTTTTTAAATTTTTACCTTCTTTGTTAAATGTATGGTTTGTTAAATGCATGGTATTAGGGTTAATGTTACCAATATGGATATTTTAATATCTAAAAATATATTATTAATATATATATAAAGAAGGATGATGTTGTCCAACAAATAATTAATAAATTTTTATTAATTATTGTTAGTTATTTTTACCTTCGTTCCACTCTTTTCTATGTTCAAAGATGGATAAAAATGCTAAGAGATCTAAAAAGGATGCTGAAATGCTAGAAAACGAAAAAAAAGAACTCCTACGACAACGTAAAGAAGCTCGTGTTGCAAAAAAAGAAATGTTACCTTGCCTTCTTTTTGTCAAACAGTTGGTCATGAAGCTTTCTATTGTACCATTCATAACGTAACTTCTGATGGTAAACTTTTTATTCATCAATCTATTAATCAACTTGCACAAAATCAACCTATTGATTTTAACATAGATCGTGTCAATGCAACTCATTCCTCTCTCTAACTAAAAGAAATTCTTCATGTAAAATCAATAGTTGAAGCATCTAATATCATGTCATAATTTCATTTGTTCAACTGTATCTTCCTCTTCAATTCAACCTAGCTCAATGATACCTGTCGAGGATCAAGGTATAAACATTTTAACCTGTATTCTTTCCATTTTTTATTATTACTGCATAAAGTGATCAACCTTTCTGTAAACTTTTAAAGGGATAAAATTGTTTTCATTCTTTGTCAAAGATAGCATCCCTACGGAATTTATCTGCAAGCCCTTATAAATTCATCTTGTTCCAAACTATTAACATTGTCATGTGAAGAGATTTTATCTAAAGCCCACGTCATTTTGTTGTTCATCAGGAGAGATTTGCATTGTTGCTCTTCAAATTTTGTATGCTCTGAAACGATTATTTATTGGTAGTGATGAAGAATCTAAAAATTTGTACATATCATAATAATGTGACTTTTACTTCATATGGAGCTAGGTATGATCGAGAACTAACAAAAAATAAGAAAGGAATTTACACATTTCGTGTTCAGGGTCAAGTTTATCATTTCTTTAACAGTATAGTTTTACTAATTGATCAGGTATCTGGTATCTAACTCTATTTCTTTGATATTGATGAGGAACTGAAAAGAAGGACTAAGAGTTATGATAAACTTCGTAAGGATACATTAAAACTGATTATGACAATTTTACAAGATAATCCCTATGTCAAGTTCTTTAGAAGTCTCAGGGACATTCCGATGCTTGAGAATCATGCAATTGTTTTAAAGTGTTATACTGGCATTGATCAGCTTGTTTACAATCTTCCTACTACATCACAAGTGGCTATTATGTGGACTGAGATCAATGCTGAAAAGATTGATAAATGTCCTCACATCCAAGTTTATACTCACTTGAGCACAAGTTATAGAATCCAGTCTTACTATGCATGTTATGACGCCTTTTGATATCCTCTTTTATTTCCTCGTGGTGAATCTGAATGCCATTATAGAATTAAGCAGTTGATTTCAAAGAGAGACAAAAATAATGTTTTAGATGAAGGATGTAATGTCAAATTCTACTCTTTTATTGATCCATCTGAGTTGTTCACTATGGAAAACACATGTAATTTTGTCTTTTCCTTTTTCATTTTTGCAGTGTTGTCTGATGTTATGACACGACCCGCCTTTTGGACTATGTTGGCACTAGGGGATAGGTAGGCTTAATGCCACCAAAACCCATAGTAAGCCCAACTGTTTTATATTCTATTGAAATTTCGACATAATGCATTCGTTTATTTGCTTAATCATCCATATACCTGCTTAACAGTTTTGAATGAAGTAAGGATCTCAATCTATAATTCTAACATAGATTATCCACTTATAATCTGCCAATCTATGATCATTCATAATATCAACTGACATCATTCTCAATAACATAGCATATATCATGTACATATGATTATGACAAACCATAGAGCAGCTATAAGCATCTGGAATTAACATCATGTCAAAAAAAATTACTTGTCTGATTATCCAAGCTAGTCTCAAAAGGCTTGGATTCTTCTCTCGTAAGATCTGCTAATCCCCTGAAATGATAATAGTGAGAGGTGAGTCTACAACACAACTTAGTGAGATATAAACATGCTACCATACTTGTGAGGCTAGGAAACACAAGGCTAGCTTCACTAGGATGGTCTGTGGCATTCCAAACAACAATACATGGTATCAATAAATAAACAGGAAGGAATCTCAAATGCGGTAATCACATGAATATCAATAATAAGTCTTAATATGGATTGTTCTGTTATAAAATGAATCTAGTTTCTGAATTCTTTTCTGGGTTCTAGGTTCTTTTCTATGTTTTAGGTTCTTTTCCTAAGTTTTGGGTTCTTTCTTTGATAGAGTTCCAGGATTTCTAATTCTTAGCTTTCTCATTTCTGAGTTCTGATTTTTTGAATTTCTTAAGAAGAGACAGAGGCATGTTAGTACAACATATCCCCCTTTTTTGATTTTAGACAAGATTGGCCTAACCTTGCCCCTGGAGGCCTATCCTCTCCAGGTAGGATCCGATTCTAACTCATCACCGGCGGGTTACCTATGTGCACATAGTTTGATAATATACCCCATCAGCTGGGTATCCTAGGAACTCATCAATCATGGCTAAAAAAAAACATGATTCATCAAGGAATTGCAATCAATAAGTTCAACACAAGGGAGCCAGAAGATGCAAAGAATATGAATATCATCTGGCCAAACTGGCATACAACATGCTAGGCTCAATCACAGGGAGTCATATTTCAAATAAGTCATAAAAATTCAAGAACAATTCAACAAGTCGTAAGATAAAAAGGATTACTACACAAGTATAGTAGCATGATTATACTCACCTCGACTATCTCAAGGGTTCTTATCTCTTTTTTAATCTTCTTGAACTTGAGAGGTACTAGGTATGACTTCTAGTTTTATTCCTCGTCTGCTTTCAGAAGCTATTGGGTAGCATGCATAAAAAGTACATATAACCGCATTAGTCATTTTTAATAAATCTCATTTCTTAACAAATATCATTATAAGTTAGATATTCTTCTATAATGGTCAAAATGGTTTCAAGCCAAAATTTCCTTTGAAATTAGGAGTCTTGGACTTCATTATGTCCAA
>JAOSBN010114593.1:0-10188 GCA_027563595.1 Erythroxylum suave
ACAAATTAAGAGTCAAAAAGTACATTAAGGATAGCAAAAGTGTAGCCAATTTATGTAATAAACTTGGGCTCAATCACCCTACTTTCCTTTCACCATTGTTACTTGAATTTGTGAAATATGAAAATTTAATATTGTAAATATTTTTCTAGACCATAAAATTTTGAATGAAAAATTTGAAAATCAAGTTATATTTCCATCTTTAGTGCTTAATATATCCAATATGTAATAGACATAACCAACCTTTTTGTCATGTGGTAAATTTTTTTGTTGGGTTGCTATTCATACGTCAAATGGAGCTATTAGGACCAAAATCCTTATACATTATTGGTTATGGCTTATAAAACCCCAAACCTTTCCTTTCATTGAATATAAATTTTTACATTTGGTAAATAGTGATTTTAGATGAATAGTTTTGGGGGACCCAACCTCGAAATATTGAAAATTATCTAGAACAAGTATTAAAGTCCAATGATAATGAAACGAATCGAAAATAAGTCCAATTGGATGGATTTTGGGAGTTTCAAAAGTTTAGGACTAAAATGTCCTTTTTGGAAAGTAATGAATATTAATGATTTTAAGCACATTCAAAAAATTTTAAGACATCCACATTCAAAAATTTTTAAAACATCCAATCAATAAGTATTGACCCTAATTTAAGTAATTCATGGTCAATTTTATGATAAGACAGTTGTGGAATATTTTTGGGATTTAATTCGATCAGTTAGTGAATTAAATGCATTAAAGGGAAAAGGTGACAAATGGAATCCATTAAATGAGTGTTTTTAGAGTATAAAAAACCATAAAGTAATACATTTAACTTCATTCTTCAACATAATCATAAGTGTTTGATAGAGAGTAAATGTGAGAGACTAAAAAAAAGAGAAAAGAAGAGAAGCAAGTGTGTAGGTCGACCAAGGAGAGAGGAAGAAGAGGGCTTCTATTGCTGATAGGTTTTGTGAAGATTTGAAGAGATCTTGATCAAGTAAAGGTGTTCAATAAATACCTAAAATATTGGAGGAAAAATTGGTAAGTTTTCTTAACTCAAATTCCTAATTTTTATGAGTTTTTAGTATGGGATGGATGTGCTTAATATCAATGGGGCCTTGGTGTTATTTTTGTGTTTCTTTGAATGGAATTTGTTGAATATGACAAGAGATTAACATGTAGTAGAATTTTGTCTTAGGTTTGTTTGAACTAGTTTTATTGTTTTGGCCATAAATTGACCTATAGACCTCTAAATTGGGGTGATTTCAACTAGAAATGAAACCTACGACAAATTACTAAAAATTACTAGGAGAGACCGTGACCTAATTTTGGCTGAATCATGTTAGAATTCGAGATTGAAAATGGTGATCTGATGCTAATCCTGTGTTGGAGCATCTTGTGATGTTTGGTGCACGTTTCTTAATTTAGAACTTGAAATGGCCTTATTTTTTTTGATATGGAAACTAAATACATAGGGAAACCAATGTTTAGAAGACCTTAAAATCTAATGTAAATGTCTACTACGTGAAAATTTAGGAACAAGTGGAGATATGAATTTTGGACAGGGGTCATAACCATGACTCATCATGCATGATAGTGATATGGTGAATCAAATTGGAAGAGATAGTGTTTTGAAGAAATTGGTAAGTTTGAATAGGTAAAATATGGTATTCAAGTGACTTTTGAAGTTATATTTGGAAATGGAGAACAATAGGTTAGCTAACGGAAGTAAGAGAAAATATGATTATTGTACGTGTTATGAGATCAAATACTAATCTCAAATCATTTAAATTGAATTTATAGTTTCAATGTATTATTTCCAAACTTGCAGATAAATGCCTAAGTGAAATGCATTTTGTGTAGGTAAATGAGACTTACCGAACACGTGGGTGTGCTCGGCGATAAGTTTGCATAACAATGAGTGTTCTTTAAATTCATTTTATAAAAATGATTTCTATTCTATTGTGAAGTGAATATTGATTATGATTTTTAGGTGAATATTGCTAATATAAGTTTATGTTTAGTAATATATGAATGGAAGTCTGAACGTTAAATCTTATATGATTTGAGTTTACATTGAGATGCTGTTATTAGTTGATAAAAAGGAAACGGTTTCTAGTCTATGGTATACTGATAGGTTTTATACATGTTGTCATACCAATGTATAATGGTTAACTTAGTACAGGTAAGTGATGTAGAACCAGCATCGTAACTAGTGGTTAACCAATTGAAGGTAAGCGATGCAAAAATAGCTTCATAACTACTGATGTATAATGGCTATCCTATTGTCAGTAGGTGATGTATAATCAACTTCATAACTAGTGGTTAATCAGTCGGGGTAAGCGATGCAGAACTAACTCCATGACTTTATGCCTGAGGGTACCATATGGCAAAGAAGTTAATGATAGGCTATGTAGTGTAAGAAATTCATGACATTTTTAATATCGCCACTGTTTATTTGAAAACTTATATGAGAAACTTAATTTAAGGAAGTATATATGTTTCATATTAGTATTGAATTATACGAATTGAGATGAATTTGTTTTAGGGAGGTTTAAATTGTTAATTATAATTTGAATAGAAAATCTAGCACTCACTGAGCTCATTTAGCTCACACTCTCTTTTCTGTTTTTAAATTAAACCTCCCAGGAGCATGCTCAGGGGCTTTAGTAGTAGGGACTCCAACTTCGTCACGTACTACAGTGTAGGCATTTTTGACTTGTAAATGTTTTTCGAAACATTTTCATGAATATGTTTTAGACTGTATTTTGTGTAAAGATCGTATATAAATGAATGTTTTAAAGTTAAAGGCATGAATATTTCTAAGCTTTTTTTAAAAGATTATAGAAATGATTATTAAGATTGCTTATGAATGGACTTAAAGTCCAAAATTTGTAGTAGGGATTTTGAGATGATTATAAAAATGTTTTTGAACTTTTACAGAGACTTGAAAATTTTGAGATGGTCAAAATACAACCATTGTGTTGCCAAAAAAAAAAAACTCCACTGCTTATGTCTTTTAATGTTAAGTTAAGGCTTTTAGGTAAAAAGGGCAATAGGCTTAGCTATACAGGTCCCTTCCAACTAGATTATATATCAATTGGAGGGCCACCAAGGGGTGTTGGGTAGGCCGCCTAGTCATTTGAGGATAGGAGCCTGTCATGGCTTTTGTGTGAAAAGAAACATGATAGAAATCAAAGGAAAATCAGCCCAAGAAATTGAGATAGCTAGTCTACTCCTTGAATTAGAATTTTCTATTATTTCAAAATTTGATGATTTTATCAGATCCAAGCTCCTTAGAGTTTTAATTGATTTATGTTAGCTTATAAGAAAACAAAATGAATCAAGACCTTAGAGAATTGAGGGCCACATGAAAAAAAAAGAGTTATTAGCTTTGAGTATAAATCTTACATAAAGATATCAAGGGATTAAGATGTCTTATATGCATGTATATGACTGAAAATGTGAGACCTAATGTGAGAGAAACCCTACTATGAAATCATTTCCCCTTTTAGACATTAATTGTCTAATCACTATCATGTTCAAATTACAGTTACCTTTTAAGATAACTTTGTAGGTAGGAACCCTATTGCCTAAACTTTTTCCTCTTACTAGAGATAGATCCTACTACCAAAAGTACAAATTCTTGTCTTATTTATTCTCCTTTTATCTCTCAGATGATTATTATTCTTTTTGAGCTACCATAAATTACAAACACTAGATCTTACTCTTAAATTGCTTTTAGGTAAACAAGAAGAGATAAACCAAAAATCACTTATAAGTCTAACCACTATTAACTTAATTCCACACTAGTTACTCCTATCATGTCACAAGCATCAAGCATTTACAACATTCAAGTGTCAATCCTACCTAGTGAAGCTTCCAATTCCTATTCATTCCCACTCAAGCATGCTTAGAAATATGTTATAGGGGATAATAGTCAAAATGAAAAACTGAATTTAAACCTAGTCAAGGTTAAGGAAAAGAATTAGTAGTCTTCCTTTCTCTAGAAGTGCTAAAAGCAAGAGCTTTAAAATAGAACCATCCTTCATTTGTTATATAGGAAAAGGCTTCCTTTACCCCAAGTAATAAATAGAGTGAAGCCAATTAAACAAAGATCTTATTGGAGAAAATGCTTATACATGAGGAGGATTATTTCATTTTTAGATTTGATATTGAAAGTAGCATGCTCAAAATCTTAGAAATGGGACCTTAGCACATCTAATGGAAGAACCTTTTACTTAAAATGGAGATTAGGAATGAGCTTAGATAAAAGCATTATGAATAGTTTGCTTATATAGATCAGCTTTATAATATTTTACTTGAGCATTGGTCAACCATTGGTTTAAGCTACCTAGTAAACTCTATAGAAATACCAATATGTTTAGACAAAAATATAGTAAACCTAAGGACGATTAGGTATACACGAATATGCTTAGAATAAAGAGTGATCAACATTTGCTTAATACTACAAGGGTGAAAAGAATAAATGAGAAGGGTAATTTATGGAATTGGAAGTCAAACTCTAATAATAATAGAGAGAAAGGAATTTAGATTAAAATAGGTATAAAAAAAACTTAATCTAGAGGAGAATGCTATAAATGAAAAGGGAAATAGTAGTGAGAATTCAAGACTTTTTATAACATGCTGCAATAAGAGACCTTGGGAAGAAGTTAGATAATGGAGAGATAAGAAATCACCATTCAAAAATAGAGGATAGTTATGTGGAAATTACTAACTTTCAGGAAAGGACACTATAAGCTGATAAAGAAGCTATATCCCTAAATGAAAATTATAACATCCATAAAGATATGCAAGAGAAATTCCAAAAGTTGATCAAGCCCTTAACTAAAAATCATCAAAATGATTAGGAGGAGGATGGGTCAACAAGTGAGAACCTAGTCAGTCTTTTCTCTCTCTCTAATGTTGAAGATGATAATAAGGAAGTATCTATCAACAATTTGAGTGCCAAACTAGGAGGAAAAGTTAGGGGTAAAGGGTCCCATACCCTTATGCCTTCTCAAAGATTATTGTATACAATGTAAAGGGTATAAATTGCTCAAGAAAATATCAAAAAGATTATTTTTTTGCTAAAGAAACATTAAATGGTTGGTCTTTTAAAAACCAAAATGAAGGAGAGGAAGATTAAACATTACTCTTGGATATCTGATAAGGACTAAGAGATAATTACAAACCATCTAGAACACCTCAATACAAGAATCTTGTTAGCATTTAGTCTAAAAAAGTTCAAAAATTAGCGTTCCTTAATCACTAATCAAATGATTCATCTAGTGGTACGCTTTAACTTATGAACTAGTAATATTGGAATTGAATTTATTTATAGAGCAAATCATGAGTTCTTAATAACCTAAATTTAGAGTAACATTCAAAGTCGTACTAGCTCTATTAATTACCCTTAGATTATATTAAGTGAGTTCAATAGTATCTTAATGGCATAAGAGGTTAACAAGGATAAAATAACTTTTAAAGTAAAGAATGATGATATGAAAAACTACATCAATGTTGCTAATCTTTTTGACCTATGGAATAAAGGAGCATATTTTACTTAGAATAATAAACAAATGTCAACATGGATTATAGGGAAAAAGTTAGACAGGATACTTAATCCCTATTGGCTATTAACTTTCAATAAAATCATGTCCCTTTTTAGTTCACCCATATACTTAACTAATACCTTTATTGAAGTTACTATAGAACTGGAGAAAAAAAGAATTATAGCTTATTTTAGGTTTAACAACCTACTACTAGTGAATATATAAGGGTTCAAAGGCTATCAAGTAAGCTATAAGTATGGAACCAAATTGAATGCATGAAGAAGCTTAGAGTAATAAAAGAAGAGCTTAAGAAGTTATATCTATAAAAGGTTAGAAATACATACTCATACATTAATTTGGAAAGGGAGGAATTGATCTTAGATCAGAGTAAATTAAACCTCACCTTGGCAAATGAAGACCTAAGGGTATGTTTGGTTGGGGGTTTATTGATGGAATAGAATGGAATGTAATACTATTCTATTGTCTGGGAGGAGGGTTTATAATGCAATAGAATGGAATGAGATAGAAGAGGAGGGTTTCATTTTACATCTCATTCCATCCCAAATAGTAAAAATGAAAACCTCCAATTTGGGGGGTTTATAAATAACTTTACATTGTATTACATTATAAACACTTCATCCAAATAACATTTCACTATATTACATTATGAACCTTTCAATCCCTCCCAAACAACAATTTTCTAATATTATATCCATTTACATTCCATTCCATTATAAACCACTCCATTTCATTATATTCCATTCCATTCCATTAAAACTTTACATCCATCCAAACATAGCCTAAAGAAAAAGCAGAGTGAAGCCTTAAATAATTATAATAATGCTCTGGACAACTGCTACTCTTTAGGGAGAAAAAAGAAAAAGGAATTTATGGCTAAAAAATGGAGATAAAAGTACAAATTACCTTTCTATTTCTTTTTTAAGTAGAAAGAACTCAAACAAGATTCATTTTTTAGAAAATTCAAGCAGGGAAAAAGTTAAAAACCAAGAACAATTTAAATAAATGACTTTAAACCTTTTAAGAACCTACTTAGTAAAGCTAGAAATGTTCAAATGTTTAGCTGATAAAGGAAACTATTACTAATTCCATCACATAATAATAAAAGGAGGAACTAGTAAAGCATTTTAATAATGAAAATAAATTAATTATTATTTGAGATGGATCCGCATAAGGCACTGAAGCCTATTGGATTAATTGCGTTCTTCTTTCAAAAAACTTGGAGCAAAACTATAAACATGATTTCAAAAACCATCCTAAAATTCTTTATAAGTGGAAAGAAGCTAAGGGAGATTAACTAGTCATTTGTGCACCTTATCCTTAAAAGGCTTAATGCAAGCTCATCAAATAATTATAAGCCAATCTCTTATTACAATATTGTGTACAAGATAATTTATAAATACTTTCGAAGACTTAAAAGGCATTTATCCAAGGAGATGTATAAGGGACGACTTTTGCTAGCATAAGAACTATTTAAGGATTATAAATGTGAAAATGGATTGACTAGTTATATCTTAAAGATAGAATTTCATAAGGAATTTGACTCATTAAATTGGGGATTTATCATAAACATGATGCAAGTTATTGGATTTCTAAGCATCTTCATAAATTGGATTGGCTAACGCTTCTCTATTGCTTCTTCTTCTATTTTTATTAATGAGGTGCTAATAAACTACTTTCAAAGAGCCCAAGGACTAAGGTAGGAAGACCCTTTATCTCCTTTCCTATTCTTGATGTGCTTAAAAATCCCTACTAAGTTGCTTATTAGAAGAATCAATTAATCTAGTAATTTTAAGTTTCACTATAAGTGTAAAAGGGTAGTGCTATTTTCATCTTTTTAACTCTTTTTGTTAATGATTTGTTGATGTTAAATGGAGCTGATATAAATTCAAACAAAGTTTTAATGGATTTATTATCCCCTTTTTATAAATGGTTAGATTTTTTAGTAAACCAACACAAAATTCAATTTTATGTATTAGGGGACTCATCGTGTTTAACCAATACTATTATGAGTATAACTAGACTTAAGCTATATGAGTTGCCTTTTATCTATCTCGTCATTCATTCACATAAAAAGATCTCAATTAGAGCATGCCAACCTTTTATTGATTCAATATGTTAGAAGATTGACCATTAGAACAACAATTTCCTTAGTTTTACATGCATGCTTTAACTTGTTCTTTTCTTCCTTAATAATATATACATACATTGGATCTGCTACCTATTCTTACCAAGAAAAATGACCAAAGAGATTAAAAGGAATATGAAGAACTTTGTATGGTGAGGGAAAATTGATAATTTTAATGGGGAAAAGGTGAAATTGAAAGTAGCCTATATGCCTAAGGAAGATGGAGGATCAAGCATCAAATCTATCAAACTCACCAATAAAGTGCTTTTGGAAAAGAGGATTCGAAAACTATTTAAAGATAAGGAATCATTATGGGTACATTGGATGCACTTATACATAACTAAGGACGAAAGTTTTTAGGGTATCAAGCACAAAACAAGTAACATTTGGAACCTTAAACAGATTACGAGGCTAAGAGATATAATGGCTACATAGATGTAAACCACGGTTGAAAATGAAAGGTATTCATGTTTTTGGTTAGATAATTAGAACCATCTTAGAAGACTCTTCAAAATACTAGGTTTAAATAGCATAAAAAGAATGATTCCCCTCACAGCTAGAGTGCAAAAAGTTAAAGGAAGGAGAATGGAGATACCAATATTGAGGTTTTGAAATTATAATAAGGAATGCCCCACTTACAAGCTAAGATTGGATGAGGAAGATAGGATTATCTTGGAGAAGGACTTGCTTAAAGATTAGAGAACACATGGATAAAGCTTTATAGAGGAAGCTAGTATAGTTTAACAATAGCTCCCCTAAAGTCTATTACTAGGAAATTCCATTAAGAAAAAGCTTCAAATTATGGATAGGATGAAAGGAATCAATTCCAAACAACCTCTGCAAGTTTTATGACCAGGGTTAGGTGACATAAGATCTCAGCAAGAAATTACGAGAGGTATGCTTTATAGAAATGATTAAGGCCTTATTTGTTTTGAACCCCTAGCTTAAATGACCCACCAACTCATTTTCCCCTTGCCAACCCCTTTGAGCCTTTAACCTTATCTGTTTTTGAATTAATCACCTTACATTGAAAAAACAACCCATTAGCCTTGCCTTGTCACAAGTTTAATGACGTAATAAGTGAGTATTTGATGTATATGATATAGAGACTTTTGTTTTGTATTCAATTTTGAGATGTTTTGAGAGGCATTTCTACTTATGTTTTATTGATTTGTGATGTTATTATTTCCTTATTGATTTAGTGTTATTTAAAAGAAAAAATAGAAAGAAGAAGAAAAAAATAAGAAGAAAAAAACATCTTAGTTTTTGGCATTATTGATTAAAAGCTTCTTTATTTCTATTGTTGAAGGAAACGTAGTAGCATTAGTTAGTGATGAGTAGTTATAGTTTGTGGTATCTATATGCATATCTCAAATTTTGTGTTTGGTTGCCCTTCTTACTTAGCCATTTGTTAATATTTATGAGTTACCTTTTGACCTTTTTCCCTTGCCTTAACCCAAACCCCATTACAACCCTAAGTAAAAGCCCCTTTTAATCCGTGATGGCATGTAATCTATGTGGTAGAGAATTGGTGAATTTGTAAGCCTATAGTAATTTAGCCTGCGTTTGTTTCAACTTTTGAAAGGGGAAAAAGCACTTTTTTTAACTGCAAAAGTTGTTTGAAAAAAAAATGGGTGTTTAGCTGTAAAATAGAAAAGTACTTTTAGGATAGAAATAACTTTTTTAAAAGCTAAAATGTAGCTTTTTCTAAAGCTTAAATTTGGAGCTTTTTCATAAAGCTAAAATATTTTAACTTATTCTGGCTTTTTCGGGAAGCTATATTCCCGTCACTTACGTAAATAACACCAGCGTATGTTTATAAACTTATGTTTTTTCATTTTTGTTCTTTTCCCATCAAAGTTTATCATCTTCTCCAAACTTTTCGATACCCAACAACCGATCATCACATACAGGTTAGCTTTTATTTCTTATTTGTTTTTTCTAAATTTAAGCGCACGATTCATCACGTCTGTGTTAACGCAGACGACGTCTGCGTTTAACGCAGACCATCGTCTGTGTTAACGCAAACGTGATCATCGTCTGCGTTACGTAGACCATCGTCTGCGTTTAACGCAGACATATACGTGATACTTCTGCGTTACGCTGACTTGGTCTGCATTTTAATTTGTTGGGAATTTAAAATTACTTAAGTTTGTCAATATATTTTATTTGTAAAATAGAAAAACACTTTTATTGTTATTTAACATACTACTCTGCTTCTTCATTGTCCCATTCTTAAAGAAAATAGTCCTTCACATTGGTCTGCATAGGTCTGCGTTTAACGCAGACAAAAACTGGTGATGCATGGTTTCAATGAGATAGGTTGTTTGGCTTTTTATTAAATGGAGAGAATTGCTGGTTTAAGCATAAGTCCAAAATTACTCATGTGGAGGGTCTTTTACGTAGAATTTCATCGTGATTGTTACTTGCCTTAACTCAGTTCTTAATGTCATAGATAAAGATATCTTTTCCTTCATATATATTTGGTCAGCCCCTAAACCA
>JAOSBN010114594.1:0-10187 GCA_027563595.1 Erythroxylum suave
AATTCTTCCTAACTTGCTCTAGAAAACCAACAAGAATTCCGTGGATATTTGCTTGATTCTCTTAACTATGCTATTTGAATTACACAACGATTTGGTTTCTATTATGAAATTTTCTACGACTTATTATGAATGCATGATTTACTATGATTTTGTCTATGAATTTCACCATATTTAAGACAACTATCTCATAATGTTAACTTTGCTTTTCTTTTCTTGCCCTTTTTACTATTTATCTTACCTCTTTACTTAAATATACTTTTGCATGTGTTTGATATGCTACAAATATATAACAAACAATTTACAGATTTTATCCAAGTAAATTCTATTTTGCACATTTTATTTTAGGGGGCATTATCGGTTTGAAGATCTCACTGCGCAATTTTGCAGTGATCACCTGCTAGTCTGGTCCTATAGGTGACAAGCATAGTCCATCGGCTAAAAATGAGTGATCGGTAATTGGCGGTGGTCGAAAACTGGTTAGAAATTGACCGCGGTTGAAATGATTGCAAGCGGTTTTGACCACTTTGGTTTAAGTCTCTGCCACAACAACGATAGGGAGAGAGATAAGTGAACAGAGGAGAGAGAGCTTCAAAAGGCTGATTTGAGATGGTTGATTAGAGAGGGCTTGAAAGGCTGATTCGAGAGTTTTTGGCTATAGACGAGAGATCTGAGCTGAGAAACTAGGATTTATGGCTTCTTCTGAGGTTTTGTTGGGTTTCCTGAAATACCTGTTCTTTATGCATTTTTTGCTTTTGATATTAGCTTCTTTGTGACCACCAACAAAAAAAGCGAAATGAGAAAACCTAAACTTGTGAACCTAAAATTTTCGTCGTTCATTAATCAATTTGGCCTTATCCTCCTCATCAATCCTTCTGTGCCTTTAGGCTTGTTCTTAGATCTTTTCTTGTTATTCTCTTTTTTTGTGTTGCTTTTGCTTGTGGTTTTTTTCATTTTTTTGTGTGTGCTTGTTTTAGATCTTTGATGCGATTTTCTGTTCACAGATTGTTCTTTTTGTTGGATTTGCCTCTTGGATTTGCTCTGTTCCGACTACTTTGTATTTTATTTTGGTGGGTTTGGTTTGATTTTCAGAGATATGACAGTTATGTATCTGGGTATATATTACATAGTCTTCCTCTTTTGTTTGTTGCATTGCACAGTGAGCTTATTATAGGTTCTGGGATTTGGGTTGTTGTTTCCTGTTCAATTTTGTTTTGTGTTTTGTGGGCATTTTAGAAGTTGCAATCTTTATCAGGCCTTTGAACGTCACCTTTTAGTTCTCTACTTTGGCTTTTTTTGGTGTTTTTTACTCATGAAAATCTCGACTCTTTAGCTTCCAGTCAATAGGTTAAGCCATAGGGTGACTGACCCTCTCTCTCTCTCTCTCACAGATTTTATCGTTAGGAATTGCTGGTGTGTAAGTGTTCCTTACACACACACTGCCTTTGCTTCCTCTTTCTTCTAACTGAATGTTTTTTAGTATTTGCCATTGCTTGTCGAATTTGCATTTTTTTGTTTCATCTTTAGTCATCAGTGATCAGAGTCTTCATCAGTGACGTACCATTGGTAGAAATTCCATTAACAGCGTGGGGTGTTGTCGAATGTTTTGCAAATCTCGCCATCAACATTGTTAGTTCACATTATCCATTGTTGCCCATTCACGCTGGCGTTTATCCCCTCTCGAGTACCTAGTCATAGCTTATCTCGCTTTCATTCCTTCGGCTTTTATTGTAGATTGTTCCGATGATCTTGATTGCAGGGGTTAGAAGTTTTTGGAGGCAGGAATTTGAAAGATTAGCTTTGACATAGGGATTAGAAAGAATGGCTTCAGAAGCTGCTTTCTTTTCCTTTTTATTTCTCTGTCTTCTTTCAATGAACTGGTAGATTTTTCTTGTGCTCTCTGTTCAGGTTGTTTTGGAAAGTAACCGTGGAGAAAGGGAAAGAGCCCTCCCTCCCATTGTTGTTTCTCTTGGTTTCAAAAATTTCCCTATTGGATCTTGTGGAATCCTATATGGGTTTTCTTCTCTTTAACTTTATGAGCTCTGTCTCAAACTATCTTATATTGGCTAAAGACTTAAAGCTACGTGAAGTCGTAGTTGGGGATTTTTTGCCATAGGAAGGTGACAACACCTAGTATGTTAGACTATTGATTTCATTCACACTTTTTTTTTTGTAGGCGGTAGAATGGAGTTTTTCTAAGTTTTGCGAGCAGACTTGTCAATATCAGGTTTTGTGTTTGTAAAGGCTCTGATAACGGTATGTTTATCACCTTCTACTTGTTTTATCTTTTTTGTTACATGTCTACTGCTTTTAACTCTTGACTGCATATTTATTATGACTATTAAAAGGTTTGATTTGTATGTGAATCTCTTGACATGGACATCGTCTAGTTGGGCATATTATTGATAAGTTGTTATTGTGCTGCTACATTTTTTAAATTAAATTTATTTATTTAATTATAAATATTTATATTTATGTTATATTATAATTAGCTTTTTTAACCTATCATTATGAATTTGTTTCTCCATTTTTAATCGTTTTTGGAATTTAGTGGTGTTCACCGTAGAAACTACGATGCAAAGGCCTTGTTTGTCTAGTAGGATATTTTTCTTCTTTGGACATGTACAGACAAAGGAAGGTGATGACGAAGGAAAGATTTGGATTTGACAAACTAGATTGACCCATCATTTTTCCGAATCTTTCATCCGCCCAAGCCTTTTTATAGGAAATTTTGATGATCCAAAAATGTCCTCTTATTATTTCCGTATCCTACGATCATAACAGCATGAAATTCTGTTTTTGTTTCATCAGGACCAGGTCTAGCATATATCATCCCTTAAAATAAACATATTTTTATACAATGTTAGTTTAAATGTCATTTATGTATTAGTTAAAAGATATAAAAATTTTTACCTTCTTCAAATTGATTAAAGATTGTTATATATGAATAATACCGACCACTGGAGATGTGTTAACCATCTTTAATATAGTACTTTCATCGATCCGGTGAAGTGGTTTGCCCGATTGATCATAGTATGTGCCAAATTTTTTAAAGTACTCTATCCTTACACTTTGATGATCTTGGATTGTATCGAGTTAAAAATTTCAACTATTAAATTAAAAAAATCATTGCAATAAGTGTATGAATAAAAATATATAAAAATAATTTATTGAAATTTTCAAATTTTAAGATTATAAACTTTCTAAAAATATAGGTATCTATTAAATAAATATAAGTTTCGTACCTTTACTTTCTTCGAGTACTTATAAAAGATCTTTTTGTCACTTGTATATCTCATTGTAGTTTCTGTTGCTAAGCGATTCTTTGCAATCCACTTATAGACATTACTAACTATAGCTCCTCATATTCTTGAATTAAAGGGACACCAATCTATTAAATCTTGTGGAGGTAATGTTTAAATCTTAGCACGTGATCCTCTCATTGCAATGTTGTACATTGCTTTGATTACCCTCGTAATCGCATACGCCCAATAAGTCACTATTTACAAATAAAAATAAATTAGACAAGTATTTATAATATAAAAATTAAAATATGTAAAAACAAAATACCTTCATTTCTTTAGTCTCGGACTTCACTTAATATTATATTTGTTTTTTTGATCAGTCACAATATTGGTTGATATCATCATGAAGATCCTAAAACAAATAAAACAAAAATAATTAATCAATTAATTTCCTTAAAATAATTGATTAATTTATATATAATATTTAATAAAAATTAAATGTAACATTTCGAATTAACTTATTGTAAAAAAAGTTTTGAAAATTAAAAAAATTATAAAATAGAAAATTAAGATTAAAGTTATTTTTAAAATGTGATAATTTTATATTATAATCATCTCATAATACTCAAAACAAAATAATAACAAATTTCATACATAAAAAAATTATTTATAAAGATGGTCGTTTAAAGGTAGAAGTGAGTTGAGACGACGAGTAATTATCCTTTTGATCTCTCTTTTCATCAAATGGTAGTTGAGCTGACGAGAAGACATGCTTCTTCCCTTTCGGACCACCCTTCTTATCCGTAGTTTTGTTAAATTGTCCTGTTGTAAAGAAGGTGACAAACTTGAAATAAATAGTTAAATGTGTGATGATATCAGTAAACTAAAATGTATCATAATTCACATTGAAAATTAGTCACCTTCACTACAGGATAATTTAACAAAACTATGGGTAAGAAGGGTGGTCCAAAAAAGAAAAGACATGCTTCCTCGTCATCTCAACCACCATTTGATGAAAAGAAAGATCAAAAGGACAATTCCTCGTTGTCTCAGCCTACTGTTACCTTTAAATGACCATCTATATGAATAATTCTTTCATGCATTAAATTTGTTATTATTTTGTTTTGAGTATTATGAAGTGATTATAATATAAAATTATCACATTTTAAAAATATTTAATCATAATTTTCTATTTTTATAATTTTTTTATTTTAAAACTTTTTTTATTATAAGTTAAGTTGAAATGTTACAATTAATTTTTATTAAATATTATATATAAATTAATAAATTATTTTAAGGCAATTAATCGATTAATTATTTTTGTTTTATTTATTTCATGATCTTATGATGATATCAATCAATGTTGTAACTGGTCAAAAGAAACAAATGTAATATTAAGTGAAGTCTGAGACTAAGGAAATGAAGGTATCTTGTTTTTACATATTTTAATTTTTATATTATAAATACTTGTCTAATTTATTTTTATTTGTAAATAGTGACTTATTATGTGTATGCGATTACGGAGGTGATCGAAGCAATGTATAATATTGCAATGAGAGGACACGTGCTAAGATTCAAATATTATCTCCAAAGGATTTAATAGATTGATGTCCCTTTGATTCAAGAATGGGAGAAACTATAATTAGTAATGCCTATAAGTGGATTGCGAAGAATTGCTTAGCAACAAAAGCTACAATGACATATATAGATAGCAAAAAAATCTTTCATAAGTACTCAAAAAAAGTAAGGGTGCGAAATTTACATTTATTTAATAAATATCTATATTTTTAGAAAGTTTATAATCTTAAATTTTGAAAATTTCTATAAATTATTTTTATATATTTTTACTCACACTTATTGCAATGATTTTTTTAATTTAATAGTTGAGATTTTTAACTTGATATGATTCAGGATCATCAAAGCGTAGGGATAGAGTACTTAATAGAATTTAACACATATTATGATCAATCGGGCAAACCACTTCACCGGGCCGATAAAAGTGCTATATTAAAGATGGTTAGCATATTTCCAATGGTTGGTATTATTCATATATGTCAATCTTTCATCAATTTGAAGAAAGTAAAAAATTTTATATTTTTAATTAATACATAAATGATATTTAAACTAATATTATATAAAAATATGTTTATTTTAAGGGATGATATATGCTGGACCTGGTCCTGATGAAACAAAAATAAAATTTCATGCTGTTATGGTCTTGGAATACGGAAATGATAAGAAAGGAAATTTTTGGATCATTAAAAATTCTGATGGAAAGACTGGGGCGGATGAAGGATTCGAAAAAATAATGAGAACAATCTAGTTTGTCAAATCCAAATCATTTTTTATTTATCAGCTATTCATATCCTCATGTATGTTTTTTTCATAAAAGAATTACAAAATAATCCATAATTTTATTAACCTTTAATGTGATTTTACGTGTGGAAGTTTTTAAAAATTTTATAAAGGAAGAAGAAGCCAAAAGAATTCAAGAAGCTGGAGAAGTTGGTTACGAAGGCATGCAAGAAATTTAACTCGTACCAAGTTAAGTACTAATTCACAGATTTTTAAATTTTAATTGATGTTCAAAAGTTTGTCCTATTTTACTGTATGTTTTTTCATGCATAGGTGACGAAGTATACAGTTATGTTTTTAGACAATTCATTTAAGAAAATCAACACTTACATCCACTGTCTTTAGAAATCTTCACTTTGATTATAATGCATTATATTAAGTGCCTGTTTGGATGAATTTATATCGGTAGAGCTTTTATTAGTAGAGCTTCTGTTAGTAGAGCTTTTT
The DNA here is from genome assembly GCA_027563595.1 of Erythroxylum suave. Classification (NCBI taxonomy): domain Eukaryota; kingdom Viridiplantae; phylum Streptophyta; class Magnoliopsida; order Malpighiales; family Erythroxylaceae; genus Erythroxylum; species Erythroxylum suave. The sequence goes on from JAOSBN010114594.1 coordinate 6,045, forward strand.
CAAAAAGTCAGTTAATTATTTGGCTGTCAATTAAAAAAATAACTTTTTAAAAAAAGCTTCACACAGTAAATTGTTTGGCAACATAAAAATAAAAAGCACTCTTATTAATTTTAATTGTATTTTATTTTATAATAAAATTATTTATGCATAAAATATTATTTAAAATATATTAAACAATATACAAAGCACAATATATTAATTATTATATAATTTTAAACCAAACGAACCATAAATAAAAATATATCTAACCAAATTTTTTGTATAGATTATAACATAAGTAAAACTAATTTCAAAAATAAATATTAAAACATATAAAAATTCAAATAATATTATATAAATCTCAAAATAAATGTGAAGATATGCTTGTGGATATTGTGGAATTATATGTAAAGCATAAGGGTAAAGGGGATTAAAAAATAAACTTATTAATTGATATAAAAATCCACCTAAAAAAGTGTTTTTTTGAAAAGTTTTAAATTTGAACTTTTGAAAAAAACTGTATTTTAACTTTTGAAAAAGTTATTTCTACTTTAAAAGTATTTTTGAAGTTTACAACCAAACACTTATTTTTCCTTAAAATAACTTTTACAGTAGAAAAAAGTGTTTCCACCTACCAAAAGCTGAACTAAAAGCATTCTAAGACTCAAAGATTTACAACTCCAAGGATGAACAGTTGTGGTGGGTGTGCGTGGTGGCTTCGCTAAAAAGAAACTAAAATGATGCGGTGGGTCCGTACAATTAAAAAGACAATGGGTCTTACGTCATTTAAAAAATTGTGGGCCTCACATAACTTAAAAAGGCATCTTACCCATTTTTTAAAAAACCAGTGGTTTTATTGGACCAAAAATCTGACTTGTTTATATTTATTTCGATCGAATGGTTTGATTTTACGATTCATTTAATAAAAATTAATATTTTATATTTGTTTGACTAATAGCGGAAAGAGGTTTGGTCAACTAAAAAGCTTTTAATAATATTATCAATATTATTATTTTTTCAAATGACACTTTCTTTTATAGAGAAGTACTTTTTGCTGGATTTGCCACCAAGTAAGGTTATTTAAACTAATTAGATATTGACAAACTCATTTATTTATATATTTTTATATTATTTGGATGAGTTTTTGTTACTATAATTAGTCTTAATTGCATTATTTGATTATTATTTGAATTATTATGCCTTACATTTAAACTAATTCAATTTATTATATTAATTAAGCTTAACTAACATAATAAATTGAATTAGTTTAGTAATACATTAATATTAATAATAAAGATGTTAGCATATTTTTATTTTTATTTAAGCTTAAAGATATTAAATTTTATATAAAATAATATTTGATGTAAATTATAAAAAATAATGATTCCATTTATAAGATTATAAACTTTGGAAAAAAAATTTAAATGAATGTAATTTTCATATCTTTATTTGTTTCGATTTTTGATAATCCATTAGTATACGTGGTTAATTGTCGCTCTACTAGGAACAAAAGGACATGGGTATCAAATTTTGAGGAGATAACACTTTAATCTTGAAATTTACATCATGTTATTGCGTTACTTTGATTACTTCCAAAATGACATTTCTAGCAAGTCACTATTTGTAAATAAAAATAAATCAGCTAAGTATTTGTAATATAAAAATTAAAGTATGAAAAAAACAAGTTATCTTCATTTCTTTGGTCTCAAAATTTACTTAATATCCGGTCACAATTTTGGGTGATATGATGACGAAGATTTTGAAAATTACAACAACATAGTTAATCAATTAATTACTTTAAAATAATATATTAATTTTATATAATATTTAATAAAAAATTAGTTATAACATTTAAAATTAACTTATTACTAAAAAAGTTTTAAAAATTAACAAATTATAAAATAAATTTTGAGTAAAAGTCATATTTTATTAACTCATATCACTTAATAGCGAACTTAATACAAAATTGGGAGGTTGACCAAACCACTCCCTAACATTCTCAGCAAATCTTGTTGCCTGCGCAAGATCATGTGCTACACTGTTATCAGACCTGGGAACAAAACTCCAACTGCATGAAGCAAACTGATTATGACATTGTAATATATCTGCAACAACTGCCCCATAAGGACTCAAATCTTGACTCATGTTATCCGAAACTGAGAGGAAGACTTCCTGGCAATCCACCTCAAAAACAATCTATTGCCAGCCCTTGTCAACAAGCCACTGCATAGCTTCTCATAGTGCTAAAGCTTCAGTGGTCCGTGGATCATAAACCCCTTGAATTAATAGGTTCTTTGCTGCCAAGAAGTTACCAAGCTCATCTCGAACCACACATCCCATCCCAGTAAAACCTCCCACATTTATCGCAGCATCAACATTAGCCTTAACCCACCCAATATTTGGTCTCTGCCACTTTTTGCTCTTACCCCCTCCTTGCCTAACCTGCCCCTTCTCTTGGGCATTTTGCCAACTCGCGTGCAAGATGCAAAGTGCCAAGTATGCATAGGTGACCGATATTTATTTTTCCAAATAACTGAGATCTTTGACTTCCAAATTGCCTAACACACCCACATAGCCATACATGCATCAGTATCATTAAACAACAATAATACAGCTCTCAACCAATCAATAAAAGATTCAGCATTTGGTTTATACCAACCAAGAAAAGATGAATTCCAAACCTGCTGGGCATAAGAACATTGAACCAAAAGATGCAAGGTAGTCTCCCTCTCCAAGTTACAGTGCAGACAAATATCAGGTACCATTACTCGTTGTTGTAGTAACGACTCTCTTGTTGGCAGAACATTGCTTGCTACACACCACATAAAGTTTCTGACCTGAGGCGATAAAGGAAGCCGCCAAAGCCTCTTCCACATAGAACTCAAGTTCCTGCTAGCAAGCCTATCAGAAGTATAGAGCAGGCTTCGGTATGCTGACTTTACCGTATAGTTTCCGTTCTTATCCCATTGCCAGAATCTCTTATTTCAGCTATGGAACTCAAAGGAATGGAAAGAATAAATTGCACATCCCTCTTATTAAAACAAGGTCGAATCAGTTCACTATTCCACCTTCCTCCAATAATCAAATCACTTACAAAAAACACATTATAATCCACTCGAATCTGAGTTGTCACAAATTGGTTCTCCTTATCTGGAATCCATGGATCCATCCAAATTGAAGCCTCCTTCCCATCTCCGATTCTCCAACATAAACCTCTTTGTATCACCTGCTGACTTTCCAAAATTCTTCTCCACACATAACTCGGATTGATATGATTATTTGTACGATAATTTTATATTATAATCACCTTGTAATATTCAAAATAAAGTAATAATAAATTTAAGACATCGACAAAATTCGTCATTTCAACCTTTTGATGAAAATAAAGATAAAAAGTAAGTATCCTTTTGATCTCTTTTTTCATCCAACTTCTTTGCATGAGGACAATTTGGAAAAATATGGGTAAAAAGGAAGGTCTAAAAGAGAAGAGGAGTGCCTAGTCGTCATCTGAACCATTTGATGAAAAAAAAGGTTGATGAAAAGAGAGAACAAAAGAATACTTATATTATAACATCTCAATCCACTCTTATTTTTAGGATTAAATTTGTTATTATTTTGTTTCAAGTATTATGAAATAGTTATTTATCGCATAAATAATTATATTTTAAAAATGAGTTTAATCATAATTTTTAATTTTTTATAATAAGTTAATTTAAAATGTTACAACTAGTTTTTATTGGATGTTTTCTAGAAATTAATATATTTGTATTTAAGGTAATTAATTGACTTATTATTCTTGTTTTTTTTCAAGATCTTTTCTATCATATCATCTAATATTGTGTCTGGTCAACACAAAAGAATATAATATTAAGTGGAGTCCAAGATTAAGAAAATAAAAGTAATTGATTTTTACATATTTGATTTTTATATTATAATTACTTATTTAATTTATTTTTATTTATAAATAGTTATATGTTGGGCATATGCAATTTCGAAAGTGATGAAAACAATATACAACATGGCAATGAAAGAAGTAAATTCTAAGATTGAATTGTTATCTTCTCGAGAATTAATAAACTAGTGTCCCTTTAATTCATGCATGAAAGGAGCGATAATTAAGTTATGTATATAGATAGGTTACAAAAAAGCGCTTAACAATAGAAT
>JAOSBN010114595.1:0-10184 GCA_027563595.1 Erythroxylum suave
GATTTTAGGAAGGAGTGGTGTGTTTAGAACTTCTGTAAACTTCTCCTTTTATAGGGAAAAAAATCCCAAGCTTCCATTAATTTCGCCACCAATCTTCAGTAAATGTCAAACAAAATCTTCAACAAATGCTGCATCCCAAGCATGCTTTGAAAAACTTTGGACAAATCCTGAAAGGTGCATCTTTATTTGACTTATAACATGTAGCCACCTTTGAATGCATGCAACCAATCATTGACTTGTGGAGGGACCAATTCACATGCAACAAAAAGGAAGGGGCTGACTATTCTGAAGTTTTCTCTCCTGTGGCTAAGTAGTAACTATCAGGATTTTTCTGTCCATTGCTGTGTCTAAGCAATGGCCAATCCACCAATGTGACATCAATGATGCCTTTGTTCATGGATACTTAGAAGAAGAATTATATATGTTACCCCCCCCCCCCCTCCAAAGGTTACATTAAGGCAAAAGAAGGTCAAGAATGCAAGCTAATCAGATCTATTTATGGCCTAAAACAGGCTGGTAGACAATGGAATAAGGAGCTATCCACAAAATTATGCTCAATAGGGTTCACAAAATCGAAATCAGATCATTGCCTAGACACTAGGGGCACAGGGGATGACTTCATAGCACTAATCATCTATGTGGACGATATTCTAGTGAATGGAGCTAATGAGGAACACATGGAAGCAATCAAGAAAACACTGAACACTGAATTCACCATCAAGGATTTGGGATATGCAAACAAAATTTTAGGAATTGAAATAGCAAGAACAGAAGGTGGGATGATACTTACTCAAAGCAAATGCGTCAGAGACATTCTGCAGGAAACCAATCTCCTGGATTGCTCACCCTGTGCGACACTCATAGTCCCTGGCACCAAGTTAACAACTGAAGAAGGTGACGTAATGGACAACCCAGAAACATATTGAAGAATAGTGGGAAAGTTGCAATATTTGGGTTTTACTAGACCTGACATCACGTATATGACGCAACAACTTAGCCAATTCACGAACAACCCTAGACTACCATACTGGGAAGCCGCTAAGTGAGTATTGAAGTATCTTAAGGGGACCCAGCACCTAGGGATTTTATACGAAGCAGAGGAAAACCCTTACCTCACCACTTATTCTGACTCCGATTGGGGGAGTTGTGTCTTCTCCAGACATTCCCTAATAGGTTTCTGTGTATTTCTTGGCAAATTGCCTATTTCCTGAAAAACAAAGAAGCAGACTGCAGTCAGTCACTCGTCAGCTAAATCAGAGTACCGAAGCCTACCTTTGACTACATGCGAACTAAAATGGATAACACAACTTCTCCAGTCATTTCAGCTCAAGGTCTGAACAGCCATACCTTTATTCTGCGATAATCAAGTCGCCATCTACATCTCGAAGAATCCAGTCTTCCACAAGAGGACAAAGCACCTTGAAATCGATCTTCATCTGGTTTGAAATTACGTAACGATAGGGTTTCTCCACCTTCTCCCATGTTTCTAAGTCTTGTTGGCAAGATCAGAGTCGTTGGTTTCACTCACGCCCCCGACTTGAGGGGTGGATGATAGAATACCTAAGATAGACGTTAATGTTTTAAGGGTATTGGACCAAGGAGGCGTATGGGTTTAAAGGCATAAAAGACGTAGGCCACATGGCCTTTACATTGTTTATTTATCAATGTCGCATTATTTTGTTTTTCTGTTCTCTCTTATATAAGTCATGCTGTAAATAGTACTAGTGGTTTGTCTTTTAGTGCTTGTACAACTAGCTGCTAGATACGTTAGTTTATTTTTCCTTGATTTTAGGAATAGCAACCAATAGTAATAAGGGAGACGTAATATAAAGACTGTTTTGTAAATACAACACAGCTAGAAATGAAACCATCATTTCCTTATTCTATCTTTCTTACAACTTTTATCAAGATGGTCCAAACCAATTCGCATAACTATGCTGTTAACAAATTCGAAGAAGCTAGGGTAAAATCTAGAAGAAATTTTATGGCACTATTCACACCTAAATGGTGGAGACGTGTATAGCACAAGAGACTCAAAACCTGGAAACAAAAATTACTTATGTGACTGATAACAATACTAAAAAAGCATGTTTGATGAAATGGCACACAAAAAATTAAGCCATAGACTACATCATATGACAAAATAATTAATGAGAGAAACTAGGAAATATGATTATTAAAATAATTATATTGCTTCTTATTGAGCAATAGAATAGTGTTAGGAGTATGCATTCGTGACTGCACTAAAAGTTGTTAATGAAATGAGACCTAAGGATGTCAAAACTAAAGTAGGTTTAACTGGGATTTATATAGGGCACACAGTAACTGCAACCCTCCTTACAAATGTTACAACCTAATACCAGTGAAATGCAAAACTAACTCAATAGTATATCACAGTAACTATAGCCTAATAAGAATTACAATATAAAGGTAAATGTGGTAAAAGTGACCATTAAACCAAGAGATAGGCAGAAAAGCATTATCGTTGGATTTTATGAATAAGAGAACATAAGGTCTTTCCAAGTAGTCTTAAGCTAAGACCTATATCTACAAAATTTATTCTTTGAGTTTCTACCAATTCATGCTGTAAAGGTATGTAAAATAGATCAAAACGGAAAATATGAAATTGAAATCACGATTTTGACTTACCTTGGTAAGTTCTTTCCTTCTCCTCTTCTCTTCCCTTTTTTTTTCTTTCTTTCTCTCTCTTATTTTTTCTCTCCCTCTTCTATCCTCACATTAGATCCTCACTCTCCCTCATGCTACCTTTTACATCTATTTTTTCTAGAAAGTTTAAAGAAAGTTAAATTAATCCATGTGTCACCATTCTATTAGTCCATGTATTATTCTTTTATTGGTCCATATGTTAATAACCTTAGGCTCCACATGTCACTCATTTAAATCTTCATATGTCACTACTTGTAAGGCTATGCATGTCACCAATAGAAGGGTTACATATGCCACCATTTGTAAAGCTACATATGTCACAATTCTAACACTCCACATGACACCATTCTAACGCTCTACATGTCATAAGTTTGAAGTATCATTTCTCACAAATTTAAAGGGCACTTGTCACAAATTCATGCTCTCTAATCTTACCATTTGGGAATTCTACTAAGTTAATTTATACATTAACTCCTCAAACTTTCGATTTTTAACAATTAACTCCGAATCACTAACTTAAATCCATCAATTTCTAATTTAATTTTAATTCACCAAAATCATTTCGAAACATCCCGAAATATGTCAATTAAGTGCACATAAAACATTTTCCACTTATTTCTCATATTTATAAATAATAATCTATGTATGTGTATGCTAATCTCATACAGATACATAGAATAACAATTTTCGTATCCTAACACACCAAATTAATCATCTAGTTAGAATTTGATGGATTTAAGTTAGTGATTTGGAGATAATTGTTAAAAATTGGAAGTTTGAGGAATCAATGTATAAATTGGCTTAGTAAAATCCCTAAATGGTAAAATTGGAGACAAGTGACACTTTGTATTTGTGATAAGTGGCACTTTATATTTCTGACAAGTGGCCCTTTAAATTTGTGACAAATGGCACTCAACATACATATTCTCTTTATTCGTTACCTATAACCGATGTTCATATGCATGTTTAATAGGCTCTCAGAGTGGTTTTCAATACCCATATATTGTCCAGATGTTGAAGCAATAGCTTATTGGAGTGTTCTATGAGTTAGCCTAGATGTTTCTCATTATGGTTGATTTAATTTTGGTTAAATGTCAGTTATTGAATTGTTACTTATATGTTATTGTTACAATTTCGAACATTGTTGATATGAGGAGTTTGATAGTCAGGACTATATATGGAAGTGTTTTTTATTTTATTATCAATTGCTGACTATGTGAATAATTGTGAAATCCTTATTTAAATTGAATTAATTGTGAATTTTGGACAATCAGTTACTAATAGAAGAAAATGATATATATGAGATGATTCATATAAATTGGATTTAGCACTCATGATGAGATAATGAGATTTGTGATCAAATGACCAAAACTCAAACATTCAGGGTGAAAAGCTCGTAATCAGGGCCTAAGGCTCGTAATAAGAACTTAGCGCTTAATGCTCATAATGTGATCACTCATTAAGTTGGCCAACAGAAATTACATAGCTACTTTCACATATTAGGGGTGACGTAGGAGACATCTCTATTTTTATTTTTACCTAGGGGAATCTTTAGATTTCCCATTGCTTAACTTTCAATTCACCTCTGAACATCAACTGAAATGTGAATAACCAGTCCTCCTCGTTTTGAAATAAGGGAACTTCTAGTTCTGTCGGTGCATGAAACAATTTTGTCCTCTCCATATTACATCTCTAGAGTCAATAATTTTGTATGAGGAACTACTAAACTCAATCACTTATTGTTATTACTTTTTAGTTTTTTGTTGAGGTTTATCATGTAGAGCTAGTCAAATTGGATTAATGATCGATTTCTAGGTTTGGTCATAAGCCTAATTTGTTACTTCCAATTATGTAAATCAATAGTTCAAACTGCAATCAAAGGTAGGGCATTTCCCATTTTTATATGAACATCTATACCAAAAATAATAGTATCTCCAATTATAGCCCCTCTGGGATGTAAAATATATCTCTTCTCACCATCCCCATAGTGTAAGAGACAAATATATGCATTTCGATTAGGGTCATATTCTATGGTTACGATTCTACTATACATGTCTTTTTCATTCCGTCATAAAACAATTTTATGGTATAGATGCTTATGACCTCCCTCTCTGTGCCTTGCGATAATCATTCCTTTAGCATTAAGACCATTACCACAGTGATGATGTCTATACATCAATTTTTTTTTTCATGTGATGGATTTCACTTGACTATCTACGGTTCCATGGCATGTGCTTGGGGTAGAACTTGAGATATCAAAATAAGTAGTTGAGAAACCGAATGATATGGCTCCATGAGTCTATATGTATATATAGATCATGTTCATAGATTAACAAAAATGTGCAAAAGTTCTATTTGCCTTTACCATTCTACGAGTTTCTTCCTCTTTGCGTATGGCATGGTCATTCCCCTTAGCGACATCCACTAATTGAGAACAAAACTTGAAAGTCATATTTTAACCCATACATTTTCCGGATACCCCTAATATCCTACGAATGGAAAGTGCTTTTCCTTGTGTGAATCCTAAGGAACTTGATGAGTCAATCCGCCTACACATCTTGCTTTTACTGCTATATCGAGAGTTACTCCATGTATTGCTTGACATAAAACAATAAAGCAGATAATTTTTTTTTTGTTGAATCTTTTTCATTGCTCATTAGATAATTGGATTAGTCAATGGTTTTTTTTCATGTTTCAAAATAGGTTTAACTATCATTGAACTAATTGATTACAATAAATTGGATTGGATAATTAAGTCCTTGGGTTTTCGAAATAGTGTATAAAGAAATGCTTCAAATTATTGCAATTTGACTTGCACATGTTTTAAAAATAAAAAGTCAAGGCATTTCGAATTGTTTGTTGACACTGACAAAGTCAAGGAAAACCTCTAAAATTATTCTAACATTGGACCTTGGACATATAATAGTTTCGAATCGAATCTCTTTAGAAAGAAGATCTTCTATCTCGTGGTAGCCTGCTTCAATCCCCTTACAAAACTTTCTCTATTGGGTTAGCATAGACTTTACATGTTTTTAACGATTCCCATAGCATCATCAAATGATATAAGTCTTGGATAAGAATCTACAATGCAATATAATGCCCTTGTAGATGATCCTTTACTCTAACAACATCTAGGGTTCCTCAAATAATGTGATATCTCACACTGGGTAAATCCTTAACCCTTTCCCCTCTTACTAAGACTAACAAAATGTTCTTGTAAATTATGGCCAATACTAGGTATATAAGCAGTGACTTCAAATCTAGAGGTTAATAATACTCTAACAACTTTACATGAGGCAAAGTTTGATTTTTGGGGGGTGATAGTGGAAAATTTGACAAATAAGTCAAAATTTGATAGATAAGTCACCCTTACTGCCACTCTATAGAACCATACATTCTGTAGTCACCTCATATGATTCCTTGTTCAATTCTTTCGAAGTCATTAGATCCTTTTCCTTGTTCTAGAAGCTAGTCCTTTTCTTTACTCCGTCCCAAAGAGTAACTAGAATAAATTTAGTCACGTTATCATGATCCAATTGAACACTTTCTTTTCTGATTATTTTCAAAGGAGAAGAGTCTTCTTTTTACCAAACATATGCAAATCCAATTATGATCTTATAACTTATAATAAGAACAAGAAATCTTTCTCGATCAATCCTTTTACCCCTCATTCTTTGAGAATCAGAAAGATTTTTGTCCAAGTTTGAATTTGTTCATTTGGAATCTAGACTCTTCTCCTTCATTTTTATTTTTATTTATTCTATTTTTTAATTATTTATTCATTTATCTCTTTTTCTTTTTATTATTGTAATTCTATTATCCTCTTTTTTAATTCCCTTCCGTCATTCCTTAAGTACTATAGGTTTGGTTTGATCCTGTAGAATCGAACTCATTTTCTCATTAAGCGAAGGGTACAAAAAAATCATATTGATTTTTCAATTAAAAGAAAGCATTATGTAAAATCTTCGGTTTTTCCTCTTTCATTATCCTTATCCCATAGGTACAACGTTTGAATCAATAGAGAACCTCTTCTTTTATATCTATATGAAACGATATTATTACATTCTAATTCCTTCTCGACACCTCCCAAGGAAAATCTTGAATTGGAACCCAAATTGACAGGTTAGTATGAACTAATCCATGTGGTTATGCACTCTTCGAATGGGAATCCATTTTTTGAAAGATCCTGGTTTTCGTGCTTGGGTGGGTTTCTAAGATCCTTTTGGTGACCTATGTTATGTTAAAGGGATATCTATCTAATCCGATCGATCGTGTAAAGCACGTGGCAACAACGGAACCAGAAAAAATATACAAAATGACAGTTCTTTTCTATTCATTATTTTTTCTATTCTATTAGTATTAGTTAGTGATCCTGGCTCAGTGAGTCCTTACTTTCGTGATGAATTGTTGGCACCAGTCCTACATTTTGTCTCTGTGGACTGAGGAGAAAGGGACTCAACGAGAAGAGGATTGTACTATAAAAGAAGCAAGGAGGTTAACCTCTTTCAAATATATAACATGGATTCTAGCAATGCAATTTAGTTGCACTGTCATGTCGATCTGAATGAATCATCCTTTCCATAGAGGTCAATCTTTGCTGCTAGGCAAGAGGATAATAAGTTACAAATTTTGTCTTGGTAGGATAGATGTGTATTTTATTTCCATTACTATGAAATTCATAATTCATAAATGAAGTAGTTAACAAATGAATAGTTATTGGTAAGTTACCATTAGCCTTTTTTTTGTAGTAGCAAATCTTGTATGTGTTCCTAAGAAAAGGACTTTATCCATTTTTTGAGGTCTCAAAAGGGAGTGAAAGCACATAAGAACTCTTGAATGGAAATGGAAAGAAGATATAAATCCAGTTCCTTAAAAAATGGTAAGATCTTTGGTGCAGTAAAAAGGGTTGATTTGTATCATCTTGACTTGGTTTTGATTTCTCTATTTTCTTTTTCTAAGAATATCAAGTTGGGTTTTCTCCTACCCATATCAAATATAACATATTGAGTCAAATCTTCTTCTTGTAAAACTTTCTTTGTTTAGATAGAAAAAATCATACGTTTTTATGAAACCATGTGTTATGGCTCGAATCCATAGTCAATCCTATTTCCAGTAAGAGCATTTGACATTTGAATCCAATTTTACTATTATTTTCATATTTGTAATAGTGTAAAAAGAAGGCTCGACTCCAAGTTATTCAAGAATAGTGATGTTGAGTTTCTCGATCCTTTGCCTTAGGATTATTCAATTCTATTTCTCGATGGGGAAAAGGGAAGGGATATAACTTAGCGGTAAAGTGTCACCTTGACATGGTAGAATTTATTAGTTCGAGACTGATTATCCCTAAACTCGTTGTCAGTTTTTCTATTTTAACTTGCTCTCCTACTGTTGTGATCGAATGTCAATGGATAAGAGGCTCGTGGGATTGTCGCAAGGGGGATGGATGGCTATATTTCTTGGAGTGAACTCTAAGCGAATATAAAGCCCATAGATACAAGTTATGCCTTGAAATGAAAGACAATTCCTATCCACTTTGTCTACGAACAAGGAAGCTATAAGTAATGCAACTAAGAACTTCATATATATAGGAAAATATTTTTCTGGTCATGTATACATATATAGGGGGAAAATTTTAGTGGCTGACAAACTCATTTATTTACATATATTTTCATATCAATTGGATGAGTTTTGGTCACTATAATTAATCTTTATTGCATTATTTGATTATTATTTGAATTATTATGCCTTACATTTAATTTGTGTTTATAGGGGAAAAATTGTCATATTTTGATTTAATTATGATTAATTAATTTTTGGACAATTGAAGCTACGTTATTTGTCATTTTTATTGTCGGGTTATCAGAGAAATTAGTGTTCAAAAGATTAAGAAGTAGTGATCACGACATTAAAACAGCTGGGAAAAAAAAGAAGACCACAATACGACATAGCATGGGAGATAAAAGACCAACAAGCAGCTGGAAGACGTTAAAAGAAAGGAACCAAAAACGACAATTGAAGATGAAGAAAACGCCAATAGAAGTAGAAGGAAAGGAGAGATGCGTGCGTGGCTGGGACAAGAGAAAACGACAGCGTAGCATGGTGAAATAATGAAAGACGCTGTCGTTGATGTGAAGAGTAAAACGCAGCAGTGGAAGGAAGACCAGCACATGAGTAAAAGATAAAAACGCAAGTTGGGAGCAAGGAGCAGAAACGGCAACGTAGAAGGGAGACAGACCAAGCCAAAATAAAACATTGAAAGTGAGACACGGACAGTGGAGAGAAAAGAAGAGAAACAGTGGCAGAAACAGAAAAACGTGAGGTGTGTGGTGAGAAGAAATGACATAGCTGTAGTATGAGTGCATGGACCAAGGGAGGAAATTATCTGTCACATAAAGAAGGGAACAAAAGGTAGTGCTTGTAGATAGTATGGGGTGTGGACCAAGAGGAATAATATATGAGGTGGTAGGTGATTTGTGTGATAGAGGAGGAGTTGGCGTTGTTGACAGTGTGCTGGAAAAGAAGAAGAAAAAGTTCGTTAATGATGGAGAGTGTGTATTATTGTGTGAGTAGCTTAATATATTATAAACATCTATGTAAAGGGAAGGGGGTATTGATCGAAACAAGAAGAGAGAGAGCTGGTGTTGGCTTGTGCTGTGAAGAAGAGTTTGGAGCGTGATCTGGTGTGTGCTTAGTGCTATGACGTTGTGGAGCTGGGAGATCACGCTTAACAGAAGAAAGCAGCTGGGTGAGTGAAAAAGGAGGGCAGCAGTGCGTGTAGAAGGAGCAGAACAATCAAAAGGAAATAGAAGAGAGGGAGCTGTTGCGGTGTTGTAAGAGGCTGCTAGTGGTGTATCGCTGGAGTGCATGCAGTGCGTGAAGAAGACAGCTGGGTGTAGGCAGCGTTGTTGACTGGGTGTGTCTTGGCTGGAGATCACGAAAATAGGCAGCAGAGAGGAGACGTTGTTGGCTGTGCGTGAGTTAGAGGCTAGGCATGCATGCTAGGCTTGGAGAGTACACGTCAAGCTATCAAATAAAAGAGCTGTTGCGTAAGTTAGAGGCTGTGTTGTCTTGGTGTGCAGCTGGCGTGAAGAGGGAGCAGATCTAAACACTGGTGTTATGGTGTGCGTGGCAGCAGAGAAGAAAATGTCGCAATTTCCTACCTTCTTGGCTGATCACCGAATTTCAACATCGGCAGCAGCTTTAATGACTTTTTGTGGCTAGTTTATCATAATCCTTTGGTTCAATGGCAAGGGCAGGAGCTTGGAATTTTTATAGGGGAGTTAAACTGCAATTATCTTCTGTCCATTTAATTAATTAGCTATTTCTAGATCTTAGGATAACTATTTAACTATTTGGAGTTGCGTTTTAATTATAATTTTTGAATTGGAAGATTTTATGACTGGATTAATGTTCGGCAATTGATATTGTGTTGATTTCTGCTTTAATTTCATTACTTCGTTTTGGGTCAAAACTTTGTATTGAGATTTTAGCGAAATTGGCGATTATTCAAGGTGGCT
>JAOSBN010114596.1:0-10183 GCA_027563595.1 Erythroxylum suave
GAATCATTCATGAATGCATGTACACTTAATTTCACGTGCAGAACAGTTCACTATTCACTTGTATGAGCATGTTATATCATGCATGAACATAAAATGCATCTCTTGCCTCTCACTGAATACTCCCATTTACTATTTTAACCATCCCATAGGTAACGGGATGTTACAGAAATGGAATGGGTTTTTTCTTGGTCAATACACTAGAAAAACTAAAGATACTATGTTTGATTGATGAGAATCGCATCCCACCCTAATTTGCCTAATTTGGATTACAAATTGATTAATACATCTGTAATTTTGTTCACAATACGTTCTAAATTGAACTTTATAATGTTTAAGTCTCCTTTTACATAGATAATGAAATTAGCCTATAAGTTTCTATAATTTATGTGTAATTCAATTACATATCTAATAGAATTAAAATTTTCCTAGTTAAGTTAATAAGATCACGAAAAAAATAATTTGGTTTTTAATTTTTTATTTTATGTACAATAGGTTTGCCTGGACCAATACATGATTTTTTTAAGTCTTTCTTAGAAACAGTCTGGTATTAGGGAGGGTTGGGAGTAGTATTTTTACCAACCCAATTTATTCTACATTTTCACTGGATTGCTTTTTGTTTGTATATGCATATTATATATTTTATCAAACTCTCATTTTGTAGTCATTGCACAACTCCTTATCTATGTGGGAGCTATAAATGTTTTAATTCTATTTGTTATGATTTTCATGAACTGTTTAAAATATTAAAAAGATTTCTTTTCACTATTAGGAATGGAGTTACTTCCTTAATATTTAGTTGTTATTTTTGTTTCACTAATTACTAGTATTCCAGATACATCTTGGTATGATATTATTTGGAATGTACGAACAAACTAGCTTCCAAAGCAAGATGTGATAAGTAATGTTCAACAAATTTAAATTCATTAATCAACAGATTTTTTTCTTCCATTTAAGTTCATTTCAATAATTCTTTTCATTATTTTGATAGGTGCAATTGTAGTGGCCCGTCAATTATAAATCTTTAGAATTGTGAATTGTATTTCAAATTAAACTTTTTCTATCTTATCACATCCATTTTTATTTCAAATTGACATAAAGATTGTTCATGTATAAGTTCTTTTTGTTTTTATTTATTATCAATATATTTCTTTCATCTTTCCTTGTGACATTCTTATTCTAATCAATACAATTTGTTAATGCTTAATTGAATTGTTTTTATTGAAATAAATCGATAAGGGGTTGCTTGACCCTGCTCGAATATGTACTTATTTTGAGTGCCTTTTTTTCTATTGGTATCTATGGATTGATCACAAGTCTAAATATGGTTAGAGCCCTTATGCTTTTGAACTTATACTGAATGTAGTTAATATAAATTTTGTAACATTCTCTAACTTTTTGATAATCACCAATTAAACGGAAATATTTTCTCAATTTTTGTTATAACTATCACAACTACTGAAGAAACTATTGGGCTGGCTATTGTTTCGTCAATTTTTGTAACAGAAAATCAATCCAATCAATTAATCCATTATGTTGAATAAGTTGTATTAATGATATAAAATAAAATAAAATATCCCTATTTATCAATTCAAATTGATGAATATGATAATAAGGTATCTGATAGTGTTTACGAAAACGTATGAAATTAAAGTACCTTATCTCTTTCTCCTCGATTGATTCGAAGTTGAATAAAAAAGTTTTGTTAGATCATTGATTCATCTGGTATTGAAATATTTGTTTATCCTCTAAGTAACTATAGGATTCATTTAGAAACTGACTAGATTGAAAAATTATAACGTTAAAAAAATTATAAATCCAATGTCACATTCATCAAAGATTTATGATGCATTTATAGGATGTACTCTATATGTCTAAGCCTATCCCGTGGATTATTAGAAATTATACCTTGGGATAGATGTAAATCTAGGAAAATTGCTTCTGTTATTAGAATGGAGAATTGTCTCGATTTGAAGAGGTATGAATCTGCCTGCCCAACATATATCTTGAGTATTCAAGTCTAGTTATGGCATAAAACAACTCGCAACATGGGTCTACCTTATTAATACATTATAGAAAACCTCACTTGAATCCATTTGATTTTCTGTTTATTGACAAAAACCTGTAGTTGAAAAAAAAGAAATTATTTTATAATATATATACATATATAATAAAATAAATATATATATTCTTTATATATTTATTTTATTCTATTCTATATATATGTATATATAAATATATATTATGTGTTTGAGTACGGGTTTTTCTAGGCTAAATCTATCTTGCCTTTACCATCACGAATACTCTTCCTTAGTTAACAATATTTATAGTTTAATCAATATCTACGGCTTCTTTAATTTTCTTTTTCCTCGTAAAGGAAATAAGGTAATTAGGTGGTATACTATATATATTTCTATATTAGAACTTTTTTTAATGATCTATGCATTTTCTTATTATTTCCAATTGGACGATCCATTAATTCAACTAACAAAGGATTATAAATGGATCATATTTTTTTACTAGGGATTGGAAATAGATAGACTTTCTCTAGGACCTATTTTACTGAAAGGATTTATCACCACTTTAGCTACTTTAGCATCTTGGCCGATTATTCGGATTCCCAATCATTATCTTTTTTTATGTTAGAAATGCATAGTGGTCAAATAGGATTATTTTCTTGTCAAGATCTTCTAAATTTTTTCATCATGAGTTAGAATTAATTCCCGTTTATCTACTTTAAGCCATTTGGGGAGGAAGCAGTTGTATTCAACTATAAAGTTTACTTTTTATGCTACCGAAAGCTTTGTTTTTTAATTACTAGGAGCTTAGGTATTGCTTTATATGGTTTTAATGAACCAACATTCCATTTTGCAATATTAGCCAATCAATCACATCCTATAACTTTGGAAATATTATTGTATATTGGATTTCTTATTTTGCTTTTGCTGTCAAATCACCGATTATGCCTTTACATACATGGTTACCAATACCCATGGGGAAGCATAATACAGTACTTGTATGCTTCTAGCTAGAATCTTATTAAAAATGGACGCATATGGATTGATTCAAATCAATATGGAATTATTATCCCATGCTCATTCACAATTTTCTCCTTTGTTAATAATAGTAGGCACAATGCAAATAATCTATGCAGTTTTAACATCTCCTGGGGAACGCAAATGAAAAAAAGAATAGCTTACTCTTCTTTTTCTTATATGGGTTATATAATTATAGGAATTTGTTCTACAACCAATATAGGACCTAACAAAGCCATTTTACAAATAATATCACATGGATTTATTGGCGGTGCATTACTTTTCTTGGCAGGAATAAGTTTTGATAGAATACATGTTGCTTATTTTGATGAAATGGGTGGAATGACTACCCCAATTCCCAAAATATTCATGATGTTCAGTATCTTATCATTAGCCTCCATTACATTGTCGGGCATGGGCGGCATGGGCAATTTTTGTTACAAAAACTAAACACTTTTGTAAAAGTGGTTGGAATGATATTAACTCCAATTTATTTATTATCTATGTTACACCAGATATTATATGGATACAAGCCTTTTAACGCCTCCAATTCTTATTGTTTTGATTCGGGACCTTGGGAGTTATTTATTTTTATTATTATCCTTCTTCCTGTAATAGCAATTGGTATTTGTCCAGATTTCATGCTATCATTATCTGTTGACAAGATTGAAGTTGTTCTATCTAATTATTTTTATATGTAAGTTTTTAATTTTATAGGTAATTATAAAACAAATAATGAAAAAAGAATCATATATTTAAAAAATTTGAAAATTGCTATACAATATAAAAACTTACTTTTTCTCAAATTTAAGTTTAAAAAACAAATTGGAACAAGATATGTTTGGCATTTGAAAGAACTTTTTAAATAAAGTAATATGGTGATTCAAAAGGCTCTCAATGTTTTGCCAAAAGTTTGTTATATATGTCAAATGCCAAAACTTGTTATATATATGTGTTATGCTGTCCTATCCTTCTCTTTGTCAGACTCTTGTTGTAATTTAATTAGATGTCAATGTAAATGAAGCATAACTATATAACCATATTTCTAAAAGATTAACTCCGAAATAGCATACCCAAATTATAAGAAAGTCGATAGAGGTGACAATTGCAAAATTGAAATCATTCCAATTTTTATTTATTTTTGTTCGAGTATGACAATAAACCGGAAATATGATCTAAGTAATAAATGTCCATGTTTATTTTAGGACCCACTTCCGATATGATCACCATACTTCATTAACCTAGACTACTCCCGGAAGAATACCTACAGTTAAAAAGATAAACCCTATACTGAGAATACAACAACCCCACTAGTATAATTGTTAAATCAACTAAAACTTGTAATAATTCCTATAACAAAAAAAGAAGTATTGCTTAAAACATTGCTTCTGCCCATCATGTATTGGACCTTACCAAAGGAAAATGAATCATTTAATAAATTACTGCTTTTATAAAAAAAATTATAACTTTTCGAAATGTAATTACTAAAAGTGCTACGGATAATAATGATCCATATAAAATAGCGAGATAGCCTAAAATCATCATACATAAATGCATCATTATTCACTAGGATTAAAGAATGGGTACTAGTATTTTAGATTGATGTACGTCAGTTAAAAAACTCAAATTCGCAAAGCATTGGGTAAAAAAATTACTTGTTAGAATTAATATCCTTAACTATTTTTACACTTTTGAAAATATGGGATTATATGAATAGTGGAGAAACCCCACAAAATAATGAGTAATTAATATTCCTGTTACATAGAAAAAAAGAAGTTACCATACCTTTTTCTAATGAATCATATAGTTTGACAAATTCATCGAGTCATAGAGTTATCAAATGAATTATAATTACAACTAAAATGACCGAGAAAGATATATGAGTTAATATACATTCTAAAGTCGAAAACATCATAAAAATTTTGAACTTAAAAAAGAAATGAAAGAAGAAGGTCTCAATTCTATGGAATTGAAATCAAGAATTGAATTTATTATCGAACATTATAGGACTTGTTGTGTCCTTCTAAAAATTAAAAGATGTTTATGCCACCACTCGGACTCGAATTGAGATGCTCAAACACTACTTGCTAAGAGCAATGTGTCTACTGATTTCACCATAGTGACTTCTCGAAATTATAATAAATTATTTTTATTCAATCGTCAAACTTCAAAAAGTCAATTCGATAGAATACTTTTGAGTAAATACACAAATTTTTAAGAAATGTACAAATTAATAAAAAATTCCTTTCCTTAAACTTAAATAAGTAAATAAGGATTTGAATGTTTCCTATAAAAACAAAAACCATTAAGATAACAATCTTTATTATGACCTTATTATCGCGGCAATTTTGGTTAATTTTATAAAGAAGTTTTTTATAGTTTAAACTCTTCTACAAAGAAACTCCCATAAATATAAATTTTAAATAAAAAATTGTCCAAATTCTAATTTCAATACTATAAAGGATTTATAGAAAGGTTTTATTATATTAATCGTTACGACTTGGCAACCCAATTAGGTATTGATCACCACATATCATATAAAAAAATTCTTTAGAGTTCAATCACTTAATCGACCAACTTACCTCTATTTTTTCAATGTTAATTACATGATTGGAATTATGGTTCTTCTTTATAGTGACAATTATATGGCTTATGATTAATCCTATTTCAGATTTTTTGCCTATATGATTTTTTTCAATAGTGTGATGTTGGGATTAGTTACTAGTTCAAATTTGATACAAGTTTATATTTTTTGGGAATTGGTTGGAATATGTTCTTATTTATTAATAGAGGTTTAGTCACACGACCTATTGTGTCAAATGCTTGTCTAAAAGCATTTATAACTAATTGTGTAGGGGATTTTAGTTTATTAGTAGAAATTTTAGACCTTTATCGGATAATGGGTAGTTTCAAATTTAGGGATTTGTTCAAAATTTTAAAAAAATTGATTGCTAATAATAAGGTGAATTTATTTATTTGTTATTTTGTGTGTCATTCTATTATGTTTAGGCACAATTGCAAAATCAGCCCAATTCTCTCTTCATGTATGGTTCCCAGATGCCATGGAAAGGCCCACTCCTATTTTAGCTTTAATACATGCTGTAACTACTGTAGCAACAGGAATTTTTCTTGTAGCTCTTCTTATTCCTTTTTTTGTAGTTATACCTTACAAAATGAATTTAATAGCTTTAGTTGGTATAATAATAGTACTAGTACGAGCTACTTTGGTTATTGCACAAAAAGATATTAAGAGAAGTTTAACCTATTCTATAATGTCTCAATTAGGTTATACGGTGTCAGCTCTAGGTATAGGGTCCTCTTAAACCACCTTATTTCATTTGATTACTCATGCCTATTCAAAAGCTTTGTTGTTTTTAGGATTTGGATCCATTATTCACTCAATGGAAGCTATTGTTGGGTATTCTCCAGATAATAGTCAAAATATGATTCTCAAGGGTAGTTTGGCAAAGCATATTCCATTTAGAAAAATGTCTTTTTTATTGGGAACCCGTTCTCTTTGTGGGATTCCACCTTTCACCTGTTTTTAGTCCAAAGATTAAATTCTTAATGATAATTGGTTGTATTCCTTTACTTTCATGATAATTGCTTATTTCATAATAGGATTAACGATATTTTATATGTTTTGGGTTTATTTACTTACTTTTAATGGATATTTAAACATTCATTTTCAAAATTACAGTGGTAGAAAAAAAGTTCATTATATTCAATATCTCCATGGAATAAAGAAGGATCAAACAATTAAAAAGAACATTTCTTTATTATTTTTAGTAACAATGAATAATTTAACAGTTAATAATAATGAGAATGATAGGGATTCTTTTTTTTGGATGAAGACATATCCAATTCATGGTAATGAAAGAAATGTGAAAGAAACTTTTACGACTCCTAATTTGTTTAGCGTTGAAAGTATTTTTTCCTATCCTCATGAATCGAACAATACTATGTTGTTTCCTATGTTTGTTTTGGTACTATTTATTTTTTTATTAGAGCCATAGGAATTCCTTTTGATCCATTTAATCAACAAAGGGTTTATATGGATATAATATACAAACTGTTAACCCATTCTTTGAATCTTTTGCATCCAAATAATACAAATAATTCTCTAAATTGGTATGAATTTTTAACAAATCTGACCATTTGAGTCAGTATAGCTTATTTCATAATAATTATAGCATCTTCTTTATATAAGCATGTTGATTCATCAATACAAAATTGGAACTTTTTAAATTTTATGGTTTAAAAGGGACCTAAAAGAATTCTTTTTGACAAAGTGCTAAATAGGATATATGATTGGTCTTATAATCATAGTTAAGTAGATGCTTTTTACGCAAAATTTTTAACTACAAGTACATGGAAATTCATAGCATTAACTCATTTTCTTGATAGGAGAGGGCTTGATGGAATTGTCAATGGGGTAGGTATTACAAGTCTCTTTTTAGGGGAGGGTATAAAATGTATAAGGGGAGGGCATATTTCTTCTTATCTCTTAGTTTTTTTTGTGTTAATGTTTTTATTTATTTACTATATTTTTTATTTTTTTAATTTTTAGTTTCCTTTATCTATAGTTTTGACTCTAATTATAAACCGATTACATAGGGATTTTTTTTGGTATCATTTTAAAAAAAGTTGATAAACTTGGTGGATATGTGAAAGAGATTCTTTCTTTGCCATCACTTTGACATATATAAAAATAATATTGTGACATCTCCTTTCTTAAAGCATTTTCGAATTGATTGTTTTTTATATATCCAAATGTACAATTCCAACATTTGGAGTTGAAAAGAATAGTTATAAGAGGTTTTTCAAACTAGTAGAGATCTTTATCTATCACTATTTCTAACTTCGAATTTTCATGATTCCCATCTAGATAAAAAGTTTCATAAACAGGTCTATTTTAATAGTATGTCTTTCTAAAGAGAAAATGGAATTCATCCTTTTTTTTTCCTTTCCATTCATTCGAATCTCTTCTATTTTTCTAATTTTGTCCAGATCCTCCTTTTCTTGCCAAAAAAGGGAAGAAGCAAGATTTTCTTCAGTGGATGCCTTTTTTTCCTGTTTAGCCCCATTCGTTTTAGAAGTTGTTTTGGTTCCTACATCTGTTTCATCCTCCCTTTCTTTTGTTTATAAGGTTTCTTACTAATTTTTAGTAAAAATGGGTGATGGTATTCTACTTATAGGCTATACACAAGTAATAACCAAGAAAATACTAAAGATTCGAGCCATAAAATTTCTCAATTTTGACACTAGGTACTTATTCGATGATCTACTAAATATTTTTTTTATATCAGGACTAAGATCAATCTAACCCATTTCATGAGTAAAATGTGATCAATTAACCAACCAACAAAACTACTTTTTACAAATAACATCTTGTTGTTGTGTTGAAACATATAAATTTTGACTAATCTGACTAATGTGGAACTTGGTAAAATGAAATGGTTGAATCATTGAAAAATGAGATTATTCAAGAATACACATTGAATGCTAATATTACGCATTGAATTTCTGTAGTAGATCCATAATCAAAAAAGCATTTGTGATTGTTCTAGAAGAAATGAAACAAAAAATGAGGTACAGCTAGGACGGTTGTTATATGAGGTCTACCTAATGCTAGATACAGATATGCATAATAGATCAACTTGAACATCATGAGATGCCCCGTAATAAACCTTTTATTACTGATGCCTTCTTCTTGGTTGCTTCTTCTCCTTCTTTTATAACCCGAGCTCGGAGAATGAAGAGATAAGAGGGCCTCAAGGAGAATATGGTTAGAAATCCACGGTAAAGTCAGACCACAATGACCGAATTGATTATCTTATGTTGAAGTTATGTAAATATAGTGCCTTGGAAAGCAAGTGTATTCACATTTAGCTTAATCTTCTTTAGTTATAGTTTTGTAATAGAAACATTGATTATCAATAAAATAAAAGAGTTTAGTTTTAATGAGCATTATATATCTAATCATTAGCTACCAAGATTCTTTTGTAAGTAATATACATATACATAGAGATGTATGGGAAACATGTATATTATTAGAATCTAAATTCATGGATTCACAGTTGAACAATCAATTTGGTTACTTAATTATGGTTTAGACTATAGTGTTGTGATTTATCTCCGTGTAAGTAAACGAGTATACTTCAAGGGAATGATGAGTTTCATATCATGATAGTAGTTGACTATCGATAATGGCATTATTAAATGAATTTGGAATTGAGTATGTTTTCAAGAATAAAGTGGGCCACTACTTTTATCATAAAACATACAACTTAAGCACTCACTTATTATGAACCACAGTCCTGATGAGTGGTGAAATTGTATGTGTTTCATTATAATTCTTGATATGATCGAAATGAATTTTTACAGAGTATTAATCTAGTGATTGCATGTTGAAATTATTAATTGAAACGTGTATCAGGGAACAATCACTCAAATGAAGAGTTTATAGTGATATCATCACTTTTAGATGTTTTAAGGAGATTTGGTGATTAAACTGGTGCCTGTAGTTTGATGGACTATCCACCCATCAAGTTTTAAAACCAAGATGAGATCTTGTGTTTTAATCACCATATAAAGTAAAACAAGAGTTCTAGAAGGAAAAACCAACATAAGGGCAAAACGGTAATTTTACCCTTTTTTTGTGGGGATGGCTATAATAAGGTTCTAAATAGGGTTTGCAATTGGGAATAAAATATGTTTTCTCATAATTTTTAATAGTTCAAGAGTTCAACTAATTGTCTTTAGTGGAATGACATTTAGTTAGTAAGCTAGAATTAATTCTGATGAGATTAAATTAATTCTTGGCTTATTGGAGCTCGAATTGTCAATGTCCAACAAGATTCCCCATTTGGCTTCAAAGAAGGTTATCAAGCTAAGTAAGAAATAAAAATGGAGGTTTTGGAAGCCCATAATGGAATGTTGGGCTTGTACTAATTAATGGTTAATTAAAAGCCTAAATGTTCATTTGAAAATGGGCTAGACTTCGGCTTAATGTAATTGATTAGATTAATTACATTAAAACAAATTTTTTAAAGAAAGAAGTAGCAATTTTGTTTTTAATGGACTGATTGTGCAGCTGCACATTTGACATTAAATTGCTAAATAAAGATGGTCTTTATTATGGTTTATCA
>JAOSBN010114597.1:0-10181 GCA_027563595.1 Erythroxylum suave
TAGGAAACCAAGAAAACCCTATTCAAGAGCAAGAGGAAAGGCACAATTGAGTTGGATTTTCCAAACAAATTAGGTGGGTAATGTATTTATAGTTATTATGTAATTGTGCAAATTCTTGCCTATGTGTGAGTATTGATTTGTTTGCATTGGATTTCTTGAAATTGAAATCATTGTGAATGTTTGAAAATGCATGGTGAATTATGATTATGTTATGCCGTGAAAAGGTTATTATGTTTGTATAAAAGAAAAGAAGAAAAGTAAAAGAAGCATGAGATTAGGAATTTGTGTTTGACTGTATTGAGCATGAAATTTCTTTGTGATTGGGTAAGAGAGGAACCCGTTTTGTTAGTTACATGCACATTGACATATAGCCTTCTCTCGACTGCCCGCTTGAGGCCACGAGATCCTGAGAAATCGGACTCGTTTTGTTCATAAAGTAAACTTCGGTTTCTCTATTTCGTTCCACAAAACTCTCGAGCCATTTGTTTGTGCATTGCATTTTTTAATTATCAAGTATGATGCATTTGAGTGTTGTGTTAGATGGCTAAGTTTATGTTATGTGTTATGAGTTTTGAGCTAATTTGGTCAATGCTTGAATTGATAGAATAGATTGAGAATTCTTAAATTGTTAGAGATAGCTATACATATGCTTGAATTATGGTCAATTGCTGATGGCTATAAATATATTATCCACTGAGCTGTGTAGCTTAACCCATCCTTTTTCCCCCTTCTCAGGTGCAGAACAAGACGGTTAGCAAATCCTTGCAAGGCATCGGAAACTCCAAGATAGTTAGAGACTTTTGTATTAAGTTAGTGAACAATTTTTGGTTAGCTTTATAGGCCTATCAAACATGAGCATCTTTGGTATTTTGTTTTAAGTTTGTGATGTGTATGTTGATATGTAACTAAATCTTGTTCAAAAATTTACTTTTCTTAGCAATGAGAATGAGAATTTGAGAATTTGATGTGGTGTATGATGATGGTTGTGAAAGAGGAATGGGTATGTAATTGTAAATTATTGTTTGATTTAGAATAACATGTTAGAGATTGGAAAGGTTGTATGGGATTAATTATTTGAGGGGAGATTTAAGAAGTTAACAAAAGTACTTAGCAGTTGAATTGATATGAAGTGTATGTGTATTTTAGTGTTGAAATGTTAAGATAGAGTTACAGGTTAAAAGGATTTGTCGCGGCGAACATTTCCTGAAAGGTGTTTGCATCTCCATCTCGTAACTTCGTCATGACGAAGTTATAGGTTGGCCACAGTGAAGTTTTCCTGAGAGGTCCCTGGAAATATTTCCTAGTTTCACCGAGGTGAAACATTTAGTTTGCCACGGCGAACTTTTCCTGAGAGGTCCTGGGAAATATTTCCTGGTTCTGCTGCGGTGAAACATTTAGATTGCCGCAGAAAACCTGTGTCTTGACCTCTAAATGACAAAATATCTTTTTGGAGTCTTCACAAAAGTTGTAGATCTAGAAGCCCTCTTCAAAACCGTCTTAAGAAAACCTTAATCTGATCTCTCTAGTGAAAGTTATGCCAATTGTCCTAAGATAGGTACAATATGATTGAGGACATAATCAGGTCTGACTCTTTTGGCCATAACTTCATCATCCGATCTTTAAATGAAGTTATTACTGAACTAGTAGGTTCCTAACTTATTTACCTACCATTCCATAAAATTTGGTATCTATTGGAGTTGATTCGAAAAAGATTGATGGAGAGAAAGTGAGGGAAACGACTGAAAGAGCATGAATTGATTGTTTTATTGAACATACTACGATATTTTAATCATATCTTAATTTGTAGATCTGCGAATGAGACGATTATTATTTAAAAATAAACTAGAGACATGGAGCTACAATTGCTCTGAAAGAAGTAAATTTTTGATTTTGCTGTCGAAACTGGTTTTGGCTAGAGAGATCCCATGGAAATTGCGTTCACGTCTTTTGACATCTTGGATAGTTGGGCTCCAAAAACGGGGTCCAACAGTATACCTACAGAAGAGGGGGAGTTTAAGAATCAAATCCATTCAATGCACATATCACTATAAGAAAATAACACATTACTGACAAAAAATTATTGACAAATTGATTTTTCGTCTAAAATTTTGTCAAAAAATGGTTTTTTATGACCGCCAAAATTTCATCGATAAACATGGAGAGAAACTATTCCCAAGATTTTTTGGACATAATATAGCGATGGAATAGTAAATTTCGTCATAAACATAAGTGACAACCGGTGGCGGGAAAATTATGTATCTAAATTACCGACAGAATGATAGTTACGTCGGCAAATGTCTGTTTCTCCAAAAATTAAAATGACGTCGATTGGTTTAAAACCAAATGACATTGTTTTGAATAGCTTCATAAGCCACCCAAAAACCCCTTCTTCCTCTCCTTTTTCATTTTCTCTCTTCTTCCCTACTTCATAGTCGTTGGTACCTCTTCCTTCCAAGCATTCAATGTCGATTTTGCTTGTTTCGGTCCATTGTGTGACGTTTTTGGGTAATTTTTCTTTTGGGCCCCAATGTCTCCAAAAAATTCACCATTACTGTTAAACGTAGGTTGGTTTTCGTAGATTGTGGGTATATGCATTTTTACCTAATGTCATTGGTTTATTTGTTGTTTGAATGTGTTTTTATTGGTTGATAATGGAAAATGTAGTGATTTTGTTATTAGTTAAAGATGAATTAGAGTTGCCCATGAATTGTTCGATGAAATATCTCTTAGGGATGTTGGTCAGACTTGGTTAATGCTTAGAATCTAAAGAAAAAGCCTATAGTAGTTAAATGCGAATTGAAATGGAAAATTAACAATTATATGGAAGGATTTCATATAATACAATGAAATTGGACATTTATATGGAAGGTGATATTTGTGAAACAATTAATGAACATTTTTATGTATTAATATAGTAGAAGTTGAATATACTTCAATATTCAATTATGTAGATAATTATATGAGATTTCTTAGTTATCCCAATACTTACAATTGCTTCTAAGTCTGCTTTTCGTACTACTTGTTAAATAATGAATACTTATCACAATTGATTTCATATAATAACTTAAGAAGTGTTGATGTATGTGAAGAGTGTTGACATATGTCAAGAGTTGGTATATATTGAAGTACTTTTATGACTTCAATAATTATCCCCATATGATTGTATATTTTGTTTGTTATGTTATGATATACATAGATAATGTAAACACATCATTTTAGAAGTTTAATCAAAGAAATATTTGATGAATAAGGGTACATCTATTTGTTAATAATCATGTATTTATTTAATCAATTTTTTTTGTATAATTGTGTATGATTTCTATTATGAGTTCTTTTTAAATATAAAGGAAGTGATTCGAAGTGACGCCAAATTGTATCACAATCTTCTTTTAGCTTCTTGTTAAAGTATGTTATTGGTTTTTATGTGTATCTCTAAAAACCAAATTGATATATTTGATCACTCCCTCTAAACTATAGTCTCTAAAAGTTGTCTAAAAATTAAGACATTTGACATTTATATATGTTTTCATTCCCTTCGACATATGTCCTATGTCTTATCTGTCTTTTATGGAAGAGATAAAGTCTTTGACATGCCCGTGTCCCTAGGCCATGAATCTTCTTATTTCTTTTGAAATTAATGCATGATTTCTACCACAATGATGTCCCTATATTATGGATCATATTAATTTTCTTGTAATTAGCATACGATTTTTAGTACAACTATAGCTCAAGACCTATAACACAATAAATTTCTTCAATTTCACGACAATCTCTCTTCAGCCCCTATTCTAGGGCATGTCTCTTATTTTACTTAATCCACATAAGAAATGAGTTAGCACATGAGCATAGATAGGAACATATATAGCAATCCATGTTCCTTCAAGAATTATAATTTTCTTCATATTTTTGCTTAAAATAGCCTCTAATTCTTAAATAATTTCATCCTATATTTAATTTATTATAATTATATGAAAATAAATCTAAGTTAAGTAAAATAAGGTAATTTAACATGAAAATGAAGCAAAATACTTTTAAAAATATGTCCATTTTCATGCACATTAAATATTCTCATGCTTACGCTTTTGCTTGTCCTCACATAAATTAATTTCAATCACTCTTAACTTAAATAGGTGATAATTTTAAGGAAATGAAACAAATATATTAGAGAGACCAAGGTTATCTATCATTTACTCAATTGCATTATTCACCAACTGGAAAGGCACTCAAATACTTGCATTTAATTCTTAATCAATTTAATTTAATCTAACAACCCTTCCAAATAATAACTTAATCTATATTATTTCATCTCTAACTTAGAAAAGCCACCCTATTTGAAAATGTATCGTTTCATTTGTCTATCTAAAATGTTAGAGTTACTATTACTCTTTCCTCAAAGTTACTTTGTTATTTTAAATTGATGTTCTTGATTTTTGATAATTGATTTTGTTTCTGGAGGAAAATTTTAAGCTGACAGAATAAGCTTCCTAAGATTAAGAACATCAGTTTTCTTTAGCAAGTAAGATTATCGGCCTTTCCTCTTTCTATTAGTCCTAATTATTTCCTTTTTAGATTATAATGCATATTTAGTTTACTAGTATTTATGTCTTTGTTAATATTTCATAATATATTTTAATTTTGTTTATTTTTTGAATGATTCAGGGTTCGATACATTTTTTTCCTTTGTGTTTCCTCGTATTGATCTTTTAATAACATATACCACAAGTTTGTAATAGAATTAATTGACCAATGCTACTGTCCTAGCCATTAAATGGTTAATTTTTGTTTTTAATGAATGTTTTAGGTTATTTTAAGTATAAATGGATTACATATGTAAAACAAAGAAGACAATATATAGAACAAAGACAAAAGAAAAGACGAAACAGAAGCGTTTGTGTCATCGATGATGGCGAGGACTGCGGCGGTGTGAAGGTGTTATTAGAGTGTTGACACTGTTGGCAAAGGAGTGAGTTTGAGGGGCGGCGAGAGTGAGGAAAGCAGATTTGAGTTTTAAATCTTTTGATTCATCCGAAGCAAGCGAGGGGTAGGGATATCAACCAGGTGGCTCATGAAGATATCAACCAAGTGGAGAGAGAGTTTTATGAGCAGTACAGTTTTATGAGCAGAGAGACTTTTGTGAATAGTACATGTTGCCGATTATGGAGATACAGACGAGATGGGTTACGTATGACACAGAACTCCGGGAAAATGCGGTTCGACAGTGGAGGGACGCTGCCTGAAGGGAGGGGAGGTGACTAGAAGTAGATGAAGGTTGCAAGGCAGCAGTTAATGGTGCAATTAGAGCAAAGAGCTGCGTCGCACATGGTGGAGGCACTGGAAAGAAGAAGACGTGTCGTCCATGGGACAGACGTAGCAGACATCTTGGCTTCAAGCGTTTGGTCGTGTCTCAATCATCTGGCGAACAAGCTTTTGTATTGTAAGTTTCTGTGTTAACTTATCAGTAGTGTGATACTATCTAAGGTTCAGTGCGTTGTTTCTCTTGCTAGCTGTTTCTCTTGCTAGCTGGATTTTTTTCCCCTTTTTTCTATTTGTTGATGAGAAAGTGGAAACGTGAGTGAAATGCGCATGCAAGTTTGGTTTTAAGTTAAAAGTACAGATGGAGGAGGATTGATGGGGATCTAGGACTCCGGTTTAATGCTGCACTGCGTGTTTGCTCCGTCAACTTTAAGCAATAGTTTAATCACAACAACAGTAGCAAGACCGTCGCTGCTACTTCAGTAAGTCATTGTAATACCACCACATACATGCCACTTTACTTACGTTTTCATTTTTTTTTTTGGAACCAATATTCAAAGCCACCACACTTCTGCCACCATCACCACTGTCATTCACAACCAGTGGGTTTATCATGATCATCGACCCAAGTATGTATTTTACTCATTCCCCGTATGCCCTATGTGGTCCTTGCATTTACTTTTGGTCACGATTATTTGTTTTTCTTTATAGATTTGAGGGTTTGTTATATTTTCTTTCCCATGTCGTATGTGTTTTATGAACTCAGGGATTAGATTTCTGTTGAGGTGCAACCAGGGTCAAATGCTTTCCTTTGTCTTCTCGTTTTTCCAAATAGTTCCCTTGCATATCTTCTACAGTCTTGAACTAGGTGTGTTGTTTTACTGAACACGATAGTTTGTGAACGTTGGATAGGACACTGTATCTGGTACTACATTAGGTATTTCGCTAATGCGCTATCTCCCCAAGCATTTTCGAGACCCTGACAAGTCTTTGCTGTCAAAAACCTTCAATCTTTTCTACTTCCTGTTACTACCCTGCTTAACGTTTCTTATGCGACGTCCTTTATAAGACAAGACAAGGATTTTATTTCCTTGTCTTTAATGTGTTTGAATAAACTTCCTTCAAAAACTTGTCTCTCTATCGACTCTCTCTTCATTGGTCCCAAAACTCTTTCGCCTGTCACTTTAATAATCTCTTAATAAACTCTTCAACCTTAACAAGCATGTTCATTTCCTTTGTTTCTACAGGGGCTTTCACTTAGACCTCGTTTTTGTATTATGCGAGTTTCCACATATTTTTTCTATTATTAGTTTTATCTTTCTTATTAGTTATATTAATTTATTTATTTATTCATTTTTTTCATACTCTAATGAGTTTTTCCATTTCATGTCATGTTGATATTCTTTGCACACTATTGAGCTCCCTTAGATTGGCATAGTATTTATTATTTATCTTAGTATTATTATTATTATTACTACTACTACTACTACTATTACTGTAACGCCCCCTTATTGCAGGGTACAAACCGGGATGCCCGGAGGTCATTCCGGCGTATATCCTACGATAAGGGCACGCTACGTTCGATCACTACTTAAACTTCACATGGCATCATATCATTATTCATTATGAAGCATCATATAGAAATCACAATATTTTAAAACCAAACATTTTCCTCATTTCATTTCGCAAGATCGAAAGTTTACATTGTATCTTTCAACACCTACTACATGTACATCGTTAAACCTTGTACAGAAGTACTACCTGAAAGAGGAAAATACACATAGTCTATCGGTTCT
The DNA here is from genome assembly GCA_027563595.1 of Erythroxylum suave. Classification (NCBI taxonomy): domain Eukaryota; kingdom Viridiplantae; phylum Streptophyta; class Magnoliopsida; order Malpighiales; family Erythroxylaceae; genus Erythroxylum; species Erythroxylum suave. The sequence goes on from JAOSBN010114597.1 coordinate 7,050, forward strand.
GCCCAAAAATCCCAGCTGACCAACCTTTGAGCCATAACTTATCTTGCCAAAATCACGTAGAGCCTCTCACTCGATAGAGTCGTCTCTCGATCCTGAAAAGACAACGTTGCAATTTTGATGAATTTTGCGAACTCAATGAGGTAACCATCATCGATGGTTCACTCAATTCATGCATCACATTATTTCACATAACATATAATCATATTGGATCACATACACTTACTCAATCGCATCACATTGTACATTTAACACTTATAATTATTCACATCATGCATCAGCAATGCAAATGAGACTCACTTTTTTTCTTATTGTTGTGACTAAGTACCTATCACAGACTTATACAGATATCGGCCCATAGGGCTTAATCAGAAAGAATCACGGAGCATAGCTCTACGTGCCAAATCAGAGATATCACAGAGCATAGCTCTATGTGAAAGCGCTTCATAATGGCAACTCAAGTCACAACGCCTTTATCTGAGCATGCATTTTATGAAATGCAACAATTTCAGAATCTCTTGTAATATCACAATCTTATATGAATATTCAGACAAAATTTCAGAGTCATCGGACCTAAGTCCGGCATTCAACTTTCGTTGAGAATCAAATGACAATCTCATATCAAATGCACATTTATTTCATCTCATTCACATACAAGTAGGACTTCAATATCACAATCCAATATCACAGTCATCGGATCTCCATGTCCGGAATCAACATTCAAGCCACATTCATTCAGTCATTTCAATAGAATTTAAACAACCAGAAATTAAGTGAGACCGTCTAGGTTACTCACAAATTACTCCTGAAGCTAATGCCTGGAAGTGCCGGCAACATCTGGAAGTTGACGTTCCTACTGTTCCTCTATAACAAAATAATATACACATATATTACAATCAACACAATTATGCATGTTCAATAATGCACATATATGGAATGAATTATGTACAATGCACGTTCATGACTATCCCATATCCTTCCATCTAGGTTATCACAATCACAGTCAAATATCAAATCTCACTTAACTAGCATTGTTCGTAGGGTTTATACCTCAACATCCCATTTGAATTCATTTACATAACCTAATGAGCCATTTCAGATTTCTCTCCAAACTCTGACTTTCAAGTCTACTATTCACATTAAATCAGAGAGTATAATTGGTATAATTTGGTCTTATAAGCAAAAAGTAGACGAATATTCAAACTACAGACGATGGCTAAAGGCAAATGAAATATTAAAGGCAGACAAAGTAAAACACAAACGAAAGCAAAAGACAGACGATACGCCAAAAGACAGACGAAGTGTCTATAGGCAGACGAAATTCAAAAGACAGATGATAGCAAAACATAGATGAAAGGCCAAGCACAGATTATAACAAGTCAATCATAGACGATTCAGAACATAGACCATAGGAGGTCAAACACAAACGATAAAATAGTCAACCACAGACGATAAAACATAGACGATATGTGGTCAACTTAGATGATAGAATAGTCAACCTCAGACAATAAAACACAGACTCATTGTGGTTAACACAGACGATAAAATAGTCAATCACAGACGATAAAACATAGACAATATGTGGTCAACTCAGACGATAAAATAGTCAACACAAGCGATAAAACATAGGCGATATGTGGTCAACTCAGACAATAGAATAGTCAACCAAAGACGATAAAACACAGACTCATTGTGATCAATACAGATGATAAAATAGTCAACCACAGATGATAAAACATAGACGATATGTGGTCAGCTCAGACGATAGAATAGTCAACCACAGACGATACGTCTTTACAGACGAATCGTCTATGCTCCTGGACATCTCTAAGTCTTCATCAACTCTCATATATAAACACCTAAGTATTCATAAATGCTCAGTGAAGAAACAGAGCATATCACTTTACCATATCTAACTCTCTACACTCATCTTATACATTATTTTATTTCTATTTCAACTCCAAGAACCATTTTCACAACACCTGATCACTAATAATCCATCAAAACCCAAATAACACCATATCCCCCAATTTTCATTCCTTTAACCCAGTGTTCAAGAATCCAATTATATAAAAATGCCATGTTCATGCAGATGACAGAAACTCATCAAATTTATGTCAAAATCTCTAATTCTAAAGAATTTATTCGTTACCTTCTTGTTGAAAAACTCCAAGATCTTCGACTATCCCCAAAGCCTTAATTTCATGCAAAATCACGTACTCTTCTGTGAACACTAACCAACTTCTGGTCTTTCTTAAAGCAGAAGGAACATTTTAGGAGTAAGGGAAATGATGAGGGATATGAAGAATCAGAGTTAACTCTCAGAAGGAGTTTGATGGAAAACTCGGTGTATGGAAAGAAATTTGGAGACGATGATAACAAGGAAAGAACATAGGGAAAGTACCAACCCCTTTTTATCTCTCGAATTACTCAAACTTCTGACACATAATAAAAGCAACTTTATACTTGTCATCTTCCTAAGGTCTAAGTTTTGACTTAGTTTCTTTTGAACTGACTCCCTCTAACTCTCATCTTTACAATCCAACTATCTGCAAATCTTCATTTGATTTCTATTCTTCTCTTTCCTATTTCCTATAATACTCTATAAATTTCATAATAAATCCTAAGTTCAACAAAAATTCATAAATCTCACAATTTTACTAATCAATAATATTTTCAATATAGAAACATTCATAATTCTCTAAAATTTACAATTTTCCAAGAATCAAAATTTGGTCCAATTTTACCCGAAATTATTCATGAATGCATGTACACTTTATTTCATGTGCAGAATAGTTCACTATTCACTTGTATAAGCATGTCATATTATGCATGAACATAAAAATGCATCTCTTGCCTCTCACTGACACTTCTATTTACTATTCTAACCTTCCCATAGGTAATGCGATGTCACAACTATCCCCTCCTTAAAAGAAATTTCGTCCTCAAAATTCTTACTTGTTTGCTCGAACAGGCGGGGATATTGTCTCCTCATATGCTCCTCTGTCTCCCAAGTTGCTTCCTCAGTTGAGTGGCTTCTCCAAAGGACTTTCACCAATGGAATAACTCTATTCCTCAACTGCTTGATTTGTGATCCCACAATCTTGATCGGCTCCTCCACATAGCTTAAGTTAC
>JAOSBN010114598.1:0-10179 GCA_027563595.1 Erythroxylum suave
CCTGGAGAGGCTAAGATAGTTGAAAGAATACTTGGTGTAAGAGACCTGAAGAGGCTCTAGAAGAGAAAAGAATACTTTTAATTGTTTAGAGTATAGTGAAACACTCACACGAACTCTGAGGACTAGACGTAGCCTACGGTTTGGGGTGAACCAGTATAAAAATCGCAGTGTTTACTTTTTATCCTTTACTTCATTTTACTTTGTTGTTAAACAATTAGATAGAAGTTATTTTGTGATTTCATTACATGATAACTTTCTTATAATCTGAGTGATATCTTCTTAACAAGAAAAAGAAGTTCTAAACAAGATTTTGTGTTTATGAAAAGGGATACACCATTCAACCCCCTTCTCTGTGTCGAGTTTATTGTTTGTAAAGTCCATACTAATGTGTGATTTACTTTAGATTATACAGCCTTACTTCCATCGGACAACCCCAAATGTGAAGGTGTCATAAACTAGGTTTCCTTCCTATCCACAGTTCATAAGGTGTCTTAGGAACTGCTTTACTAGGAATCTTATTAAGCAAATATGTAACAGTCTTTAATGCATACATCCACAATGATAATGGTACAGTGCTATAACTTAACACACTCCTAACCATATCTATAAGAGTATGATTCTGCCTTTTAGCTATGCCATTTTATTGCGGTGTACCAGGCATTATGTATTGTGCACATATGCCTTAACTTGCAAGGAACTTTACAAATGGACCTGGACATTGTCTTCTTACATCAAATTTCCCACAACATTCACCACCTCTATCAGACCTCACTATCTTTTCTATCTAACTGTCTTTCTACCTCATTAATGAACACCTCTAGGATGTCCAAAGACTGATATTTTTCATGCAGTAGATAAATATAACCATATCGTGAGAAATCATCAATAAAGGTAATAAAATATTTTTCGCCGTCCCAAGAACGAATGTCGAAAGGACCACAGATATCAGTATGTATTAATTCCAATAATTTATTACTTCTTATGGCTGGATGCTTTGATATATGTTTGGTTTGCTTGCCTTTAATGCAATCCACACATATATCCCAGTTAACAAAATCCAAAGGAGGTAAGATATCATTTTTCACTAACCTTTATACCCTTTCTTTGGATATATGTCCTAATCTTTTATGCCACAAAAAGTAGAATATTCATTTTGTACACTACGTTTACTTCCTATAATATGGTTAACATGAAACAGAGACGCTGCAAAATCAACATTAAGATTGAAATGATATAAACAATCAATTAAAGTACCAGAACCATAATAGTACTTGTGTTTATACACTGAAAAAACACCATTTCTAATCTTAAATTGAAATCCTATAACATCCAACTTGGCATCAGAAACTAAATTTCTAGCATATTTATGAACATAAAGAAATTTTTCTAGATCTAGGTAACACCCAGTGTCCAAGATCATTCTGTACATCCCAATGCCCTCTATCCGTATCTTCATTTTGTTTTCCATATATAAGAACTTTTCAATTCCGTTTATTAGTTGGATTGAAAGGAATCCATGTTGAACATGTGACACATAAGTACTTGCACCAAAATCTAACCACCAGGAATTATTAGGCACTTCAATAAGATTTGATTCAGAACATATTGAGAGATAGTATATACCTTTCTTTTCCAACTAAGCCTTTCGTTTAGGGGAATCCTTTTTTAAGTGACTAGGCTTCTTGCAGAAGTGGCATCTTTTGTCTTTATGGATTCGGCCCTCATTAACTTTACTGAGAGCTTTGTCCTTATCTTTGCCTTTCTTCCCTGGTTTATGCTTGTTACTACTAGCGCTTGGATGAAATGTGAGATGAACGGTGATTAAACCTTTGTTACGCTAAGCTCTTGGAGGCTGAATCAAAGAATTCCAAGAATTGCACTATAGGGTGCAACCTCGGGTCATTCACTTAACCGGAACCTAAACAATTGAATCTAAATTAACCTATATGTCATGCTATGCAAACTAATTTGGAGAAAAGATGGGTTTTTTTATTTTCTAGCTAATTGGTAGAACTAATTTAAATGTAAAAACAAATGTTTTTGGATTGTAGAGAGATATAAAACTGAAGGTTGAAAAACACAAAGACTATATAATGACAAAGTCCTCTTGAAAGTGAGTTTTGGCCATCATTGTTCAAAATGATTAAAGAGAGAGTATAATTCACTAAGCTTCAAGAATATAAACCTTGAAAGACTTTTTAAGTCCAGGATCTTAATCAATGAAACTCCATTTTTTTAAAATCCAGTTAAGTGCTCATACTGTGTGTGGTACGATTAGCCAATGCAATCGGTCAAATGTAATCTAAAATCATCTCAACATCAAACACAACCATACAAGATAATAGAGAATCAAAAAGATTTCAAATAGACCTATAAGAAAGTTCATACATTTAAGCTCAAAATCCTACAATAACCAATCCATCTAACACATAATGAATATCCAATATTTGATTAAAACTATAATCAACTAGCTCATCTACAAATCATAAATCATAAACCTATGATATATAAACTCATAGCTGAATTATGGATTAAGCTACTCCCTTTTTTCAACCCTTTGAACTCCAGCCATTATTGCACCTTCAAGAGGAGAAGAAACGCCTAGCCGCTCATAGAACCCAGAAACTTCACAACTTGGAATGCTTCTGAATCACCCATGATGAAGGTTGAACAATGGAAGAAAATGTAAAGGAAGAAAAGATGATTTTGCAGAGAAAATGATGAAGAAGAGTGTGTAGAATATGTTTTGCCACGTCCCACCTGCTACTTATCCCAAAATAGGGTTTTTAATGATATTCGGGTCGCGTCATAAGCATGGGTAAGTAGAGTATCCAAAAATAACTCGAGTTTTAGGTTGTTGTTTCGATGTTTTCGCCGCGGCGAATTTCCGAAGTGTCTGAGCTATTGATGATGCCCAAACAATGCCTACTAGAAAATTTGATGCCCAAACAGTGCCTACTAGATAAGATGATGCCCAAATAGTGTCATCTTTCCTAGTAGGCACAATATTTATCCATTTTGACATATAATCTACAACTAGAAGGATATATACAAAACCAAAAGATGGAGGGAAAGGACCCATGAAATCAATCCCCCAAACATCAAAGATTTCACAAAACAGTAAAGGTTGCTGAGGCATTTCATGTCTTTTTCCTATCCCTCAAAACATTGACACTTATCACAAGATTGACAAAATGTAAAAGAATCTTTAAAAAGAGTTGGTCAACAAACACTAGAGTCTAGAATTTTTCTAGATGTTCTCCTTGCACTGAAATGCCCCCCACAAACCATAGAATGCCAAGCTGAACTAATGGCGTCACATTTTTCATTAGGTACACATCTCCTTATGACTTGATCACTACACATTCGCCATAGATGAGGAGCATCCCAAATGTAATGTTTTACTTTACTCCTGAGCTTTATTTTCCTGTCATAAGGTGGGGTGAGTCTAGTCATAAGGTATTTTATAATATATACATACCAAGGCCCTTTTAAAAATAAAGCACATAAAACTACATCAGGAAAACAATCATAAGTAAGCTCGAAAGAGTCTACTCCCTTTGTATCCTCTGGTAGCCTACTCAAGTGATTGGCTACATGATTTGCCGCTCCTAGCTAGCCCTTTATCTTGATATCGAATTCTTGAAGAAGTACGCCCATCTTATGAATCTTGGCTTAGATTTTCGTTTCTTAAGAAGGTAACAGACAACTATATGATCAGTGAACACAGTGACATGAAAATTTAACAAATAAGGCCTAAAATTTTCTAAGGCAAAAACTACTGCAAACTGTTCTTTTTATGTCGTTACGTAGTTGGTTTGAGCTACATCCAGTGTTTTTGAGGCATAGGCAATTGCTCTTGATATTTTCTCCTCCCTTTGGCCTAATATAGCTCCTACAACACAATTAGAAGCATCACATAAAAGCTCAAAAGGTAAGTTCCAATCAAGGGCAACCAAAATAGGGGGAGAAATAAGTTGAGACTATAACTCATCAAAGCATTCCTACATGAATCATCAAAGTCAACTTTAACATCTTTTTGTAAAAGCCTTGAAAGAGATAATGCAATCTTGCTAAAATCTTTAATAAAATGCCTATAAAATCCTGCATGACCCCAAAAATTATCTTATATCTTTGACACAGACAAGATAAGGCAATGACTATATTACCTCAATCTTCATGTTATCAACTTCAATTCCCGTTGCTAGAAATCAAATGACATAGCATTATGCCCTCATTAACCATGAAGTGACATTTTTCAAAGTTTAGAATCAAATTCTTCTCAATGCATCGTTTCAAAACTTTTTCAAGACTAGCAAGGAAATTATAAAAAAATCCACCATACATAGAGAAATCATCCATAAAAACTTCCATGCATTCTTATAAAAATTCACAGAAAACAGCCATCATACAAAGCTGGAAAGTCCCTGGGGCATTGCATAATCCAAAAGGCATCCTTCAATAAGAAAAGGTACCAAAAGGACATGTAAAAGTGGTTTTATCTTGGTCCTCTGGTGCAATAGGTATTTGAAATTACCCAGAGAAACCATCAAGAAAATAGTAGTAGGATTTGCCTGCAAGTCGCTCTAGCATTCGGTCAATAAAGGGAAGGGGAAATGATCTTTTCGTGTGGCATCATTTAATCTCCTATAGTCTATGCACACACGCCAGGAATTTTACACTCTTGTACGAATTAGCTTATCCCTATCATTTTTAACCACAGTGACCCCACTCTTTTTAGATACTACATGGATCAGACTAACCACTCACTATCATATATAGGATAAATGATCCCAGCACTCAAAAGTTTGGTTATTTCTTTCTTAACCACATCTAAGATAAGTGGGTTCAATCTCCTTTGGGGTTATCTCAATGGTTTGGAACCCTCACTCAGTAGAATCCTATGTGTGCAAATAACTAGTCTAATCCCAGGTATGTCTGCTAAAGTCCACCCTATTGCCCTCTTATGCTCTCTCAAAACTATAAGAAGTCTATCTTCCTCACTGCTAGATAGGGAATTGGCAATTATAACAGGTAATCGCTCATTTGACTTTCAAAAAGCATACTTCAAAGTAGGGAGTAGGGGTTTCAATTCAATTGGTAATCGCTCATTTGACTTTAAAAAAGCATACTTCAAAGTAGGGAGTAGGGGTTTCAATTCAATTGCAGGTAGTTGCACAACAGAAGGTATTAATTCATAAAGTTCAAGAGTAAAAAGTTTTCTTCCCTGATTTTCAACCAATGGAGAGCTAGGTTCCATGTTGTCACCTTCAGTCTGAGACTCTTGTTGCAATGAAATGAATTCATCACTTCCTTCGTCTGAGTGCTCCTCCACAATGCGAGAATCACCTGAAACATTAACAGAAAACCTTTCCCAAAGTGGGTCATCACTGACAATAGAATCAAGTGAACACAATTCAGAATAAAAGAAACTTTGTTGCAATTCTGATGCAGAACAAGCATCATCAACTACATCATCAATCATGTTAACACCTAAAAGTGAATAATCTTCATAAGGATGTTTCATTGCTTCATAAATGTTAAAACTCACCTGTTGATCTCCTACCTCTGTGGTGATGGTACCTTCTTTCATGCTAATCATGGTATTAGTAGTCCTTAAGAAGGGTCGACCTATAATCAAAATAGTATCGTACACAACTTCACAAGACATATCAAGCACAAAAAAATCAGTTGGAAAAACTAAACCCTTCACCTGGACCAAAATATCCTCTATAATGCCCATAGGATGCCTAATAGACCTATCACCTAATTGGAGAACTACAGATGTAGATATAAGATTCTTAACTCCCAATGATTGATAAACAGAATTAGGCATAACATTAATGGCTACCTATAGATCTAACAAGGCTCCCCCTATGGTAACTTTACTTATAGTCCAAGGGATAGTGAAAGATCCAGGGTCTTGGCATTTTACAGGGATTTGAGGCTTGAATAAGGTAGACACATTCGAGCTTACTTGGACTCTTTCATTTGGCCTAAACTTCCTCTTATGGGTACATAGGTCTTCATGGTATTTGACATAAGCAAGAACCCGTTTCACAAGATCAAGCAATGGACTATTGACTTCTACTTTACTAAATAAATCAATGATATCTTTTTCATGCTTAGTGTCAGTCATTCTTTTGCTCATCAAATAAGAATTAGGAAAAGTAAGCTCTTTGAGATTTACCTCCTTACCATTGGCTTTATTGGCTCCATGCTTATTTGACTCATCTTGCTCCCTTGCTATGGTGTGTTCATTATTGCTCTCAAGATTTGTTTCTTTGATATTAGAAAATGTGGACTTCTTTTCATCCAATAATGCTTTCTCTTTAGCGATATCAGAATTCTTCATCTTTTTCGACTTGGAAGACAACTCATTATATTCAATCTCTTCCTCTACTATTTCCTCATTCGAATCCTAGAATTTCGCTTGCTTCCCACTTCGAAGAGTGATGGCATTCAAACCCTTAGGATTTATAACAGTGTTTGAAGGAATAGTGCCACTGCTCTTTGCTTATTGCTCACTCATGTTATTGGATAACTAAGTGATATAGGAGTTGATATTTTCCATCTTTTGTTTCTTATTACTCCATCCTTTTCTTTAAAGCATTGAATCTAGTAGCATTCTTGGATGAGTCTTGTTGGATCAGAAAGGCTATAGAACTGAACTGGTTATTATTGGGATTCTTCTCGTCTTTCATTAATGCCATCATATTGTACAAGAGTTAATTCTTGTCCTCCTTTTGTGGAATAGTCAAAACTTTTTGTTGGTTTGGGAACTGGTTAGTAGATGAACCAGATCCTCCACTTCTTTGAAATCTGTTTGACGGTCCATTCTCGTCATTTCTCCAACTAAACCAAGGGTTTGCCTTCCATCCCTCGTTATATGTATTAGAGTATGGATCCCACTTTTGATTTGGCCTCCCCTGATAAACAACGGATACTTCTTCATATCGATTAGGGCAGACACTAGCAATATGCATTACAGACCTACAAGTTTCGCAACTTAGTGCAGTAAGGTCCATAGGTGTTTGTGGACGATGCACACTTATATTTTTCAACTTCGCAGTAAAGAAGGCTAGTTGAATAGTCATTTTGTTTTCCAACGATTCTACCTTAGACTCAAGACTCTCCATTTTCCTAGAGTTTACTGCTGAAACTCCTAATTCATGTACACCTCTAGTTTCTCTTGCAGTGTACTATTGGTGATTCAGAGCCATCTTCTTAATTAGATCCCAAGCTTCTTCAGCGGTGAGGTCTATCAGTGAACCTCCTGAGGCTGCATCTAACATACCCTTATCCGGACTCTTCATCCCATCATAAAAATAGTGCACCAACTACTCGTCCGGTATTTGATGGTAAGGGCACCATGACAGTAGATCTTGGAAGCGGTTCCAATAATCATAGAGAGATTCATCAAAGTCTTGTTGAGCTGAGTAGATTGACAGTAGATGTTGAAAGCGGTTCCAATAATCATAGAGAGACTCATCAAATTCCTGTCGAGTTGAGTAGATTTCCTTTCTCATTGATGAAGTTCTGGAAGTAGGAAAATACTTCTTCAAGAATGCCTTCCTCAAATTCACCTAACTTTGATAAGCGTTTGCCACGTGTCGCGGAAGACTCATGTACCACTCTCTTGCTTTTCCTTCCAATGATAAATGAAAAACCTTTCACATCACTTGATTTAAAGAAGCTCCCACTGGTTTCATGCTTTAACAAATCATAGACAGTGATTGCAGGTGAATATACGAATCTTCTCCCTTCAAACCATGAAATTTAGGAAGAGAGTTAATAAGCAATCCTTTTATCTCAAAATTCACAACAAAATTAGGACAAGTAGTAATAAAAGGATCATAATTAACATCAGAGGTTGTAGCTGCCCTAATGGTCTTTCTTCTAAGGTTTCCATTGTTCTCACTAATTCTCTCTTGGTCTTCATTACCTCCATTATCACCATTTCTAGATTGGTTGGCATCAAGGTTTTGGTGTTGCAAATTAACTAGGTTTTCAGCCATTGTCTCTCTTTCTAATGATGCACTCTCACTGCTTGATAAGCTAGACTCCACTACCTTGCTTGTCCCTTCTACTCTCCTTTCCTTCCTAACTTTTCTCAGGCTTTTCTCAATTTCAGGGTCTAAGGGTAGGAGTGTAGTTTTTCGGGGCATGCAAAGGAAAAATTCAAAAGAATTTAAAGATAGTAAACTTGACTTCAAATTCGCAAAATCAAGGAAAAAGATCAGATAAGATGGATGCAAGTGTGTGTGTATGAACCTATAAATGCACAAGTAAAGAACACTTCAGAGCTATGAAGAAGAGTTGGCCGCAGCAAAGTCTGAAGTTTGCCGTGGCGTAAATTTCCCAAAAAGGATCCTCGTAAGATCCTGAATAGTTAGCCACGGCAAAATAAAAAGTTAGTCGTGACGAACTTACATCGAGTGCAACAAATAGACTCTGAACTATGCAAAAATAAAATGTTAAGTATGGAAATTGAAAAGAAATCAGTATCTATGTTGTGTTTGCAAAAATTCAAATGCTAAACAAAATGAAAACCTATACTATTAATGTAACAGCCCAGACCACCCGTTTGTAGATATTTTCCGCTTTAGGCCAAGGCCTTGTGCCAAATGCCCTCACGGTTTTGTTTTTCCAACGTGGAAGCCTCTTTAGGGCATTACTCCGATAAGACTTCCCAGGAGGTCACCCATCTTGGTACTGCTCTTGCCCTAGCACATTTAACTTCAAAGTTCTGATGGGATCCAATGTGTTGGGATATGAAAAATGCGCCTGCGAACGAGAGGTTGCCACAGTCTTATAAGGCCTGCTTTATTCTCCTCTCCGACTGATATGGGATATCGAATATCCACCCCCTTAGGAGACTTAGCGTCCTCGCTGGCATACCATCCGGGTACTAGCTCTGATACCAAATGTAACAACCCAGACTAGCCACTTGTAAATATTATCCGCTTTGGGCCAAGGCCTTGTGCCAAACGCCCTCACGATTTTGTTTTTCCAACATCTAAGCCTCTTTAGGGCATTACACCCGCAGGACTACCCAAAAAGTCACCCATCCAGGTACTGCCCTTGCTCTGGTGGGATCTAGTGCGTTGGGGCATGGAAAACGTGTCTGCAAGGGAAAGGTTGCCACAGCCTTATAAGGCCTGCTTCATTCTCCTCTCCGATCGATATCGGATATCAAGTAAATTGTAACATCCCATCCCCATATTAAGGGTTAGAACCCAGATTTCAATAATGGAGAGAATAGCAATGTAAGAGCTAGAAAAATTTGCATTTCATGCCCAGCAACATGTCAGCATACATGCATGTGAATTTGAAACTTTGTATATACAAAAATAAGTGTACATGCATTCATTGACAACTTCTGGGTATGATTATTTTTAAATGTGACCTTTTTTATTGGAAATGAGAAGTAGAGGGAGTAGAAAGAGTGATCTTGGTATGAGTTGTGATAAGGAAGGATTTGGAAATAAAAGTGGTGATTGATCTGGAAAATGTTCACTGAATGTGCTTCGGTCTGTTAGATGTAACTTTTTCTCTAGTTATCAAAATGAGACGATTCTTTATTTTTATTAAACTAGAAACATATGAATACATTTCTTATGAAGACATAGAATTTAATTTCTGTCCTTAAAAATCTCAAATTTGGTCATGAAGTTGAGAACTGGGTGCAGTATATTGGGGTATGAACACAAAAATTTGTGTTCTAAATTCGAGGGCAATTCTTCATTTGTTCTAGGCTAAATTAGAGAAAGGATCTACTAAAAAGTTGTAGATCTTTCTTTTATCTTTGTAACGGTATATAAGATGAGAATTTTGGACATTGGAACTGGAAGTTATGGTCCTTATAAGGGAAAATGTTCAAGAGTGAAGTTGTATCTTCTATGTTTTTGCTTCTTTAGTGATGACGTCATCTTCTTCTATGTTTTGCTTCTTCTGCTTTTTTCAAGTGGCCTATCTTCTATTCCATTTTCAACCCTTCAGATGATACAATATGTCTTTTTGGTCTTCATAAAAGTTGTAGATCTTGGAGTCCTCTTTTGAGCCATCTAAAGAACACCTTAATCAAATATTTCTAGAGAACGTTATGGCTGTTTCCCTGAAACAGGTTCAGTATGATTGAGGACAAAAACATGTTTGATTCTTTTGGCCATAACTTCT
>JAOSBN010114600.1:0-10177 GCA_027563595.1 Erythroxylum suave
TAATCCCTGTGGACACGACTCGGTTCTTACCGATTTATTACTCACTTCGACAACCGTGCACTTGCGGTTTACGAACAGATGGCGCTAGTGCGGGAAGTCATAGAGAATGGCCTCTAAAGTCTTAAATCCACCACACCATACTCTTCATCAACTACACAAACAGCTAAACACTCAGCCTGTACTGCTGTCACCACTCCAAACTGGCACACTTGTCTAAGGCATCCATCTTCTCATATTTTATCTTTAGTTGCTAAAACTATGAACATCAAATTTAATTCAGTTGAGTTTTGTGATTCATTTCAACTTGGCAAACATCATCAATTACCATTTCAATCTAATGTTATTTCTATATAACAGCCATTGGAACTTATTTATTCTAACATTTGGCATTCATCCCCCCTACTTGTCTACAGCAAGGCATCGCTATTACATCATATTTATTAATGCTTTCTCACGTTTCACTTGGTTTTACACATTAAAACAAAAATCTGAAGCCTTATCTACATTTATAGCCTTTAAAAAGTAAGCAAAAAAACAATTACAGTACCCTATCAAAGCCATTTAGACTGACAATGATGGAGAATACAAAGCATTTTTGCCTTTTCTTACTCAACAAGGCATTTCAACACGTTTCTCCTATCCTTATACTTACCAACAGAATGGTGTTCCTGAAAGAAAGCATCGACACATTATAGAAATGGGCTTAACTTTACTTGCTCATGCCAAAACGCCTTTATCCTTCTAGCTCAAGGCATTTTCTACTGTTACTTATCTCATTAACCCTCTACCCAACCCCATACTCAACAACATATCCCCATTTACCAAATTATATAAACTACTGTCCACCTACACTCATTTAAAATCCTCTGGATGCAACTGTTTTCCACATTTAAGATACTACAATTCCCATAAATTTAATTTCCAAACTGCTAAATGTATCTTCATCGAGCATAGTAATTTACATAAAGGCTATAAATGTATGAATGCAAATGGTTTTGTTTATATCTCACGCCATGTCACTTTTAATGAAACAGAATTTCCTTACCCTGCCCTATTCCCACCTAGACCTCAATACGTGCTCATATCCCCAACTAGTTTGCTCATTTCTACTCTCACTCATGTTTTTCCTATACCAATTAAATTGGCCTCACACAACAGCTTAGGCTATTGTAGTAAAATAATCGCTTAACATGGTATCAGAGCTGACAAAAGAGATAGTCACGACTACCACGTCCTCTGCCACCACGAATACCATGATAGGAGGATCTACCCCTATTGGGAGGTCTAGTAGAGCTAAAAAAATGTGCAAAATTAGCAGTAGGAGCAGAAACAAACAGTGATCTAGGTTTCAGAATGGAGTCATTCCAGGCGAGATTCATGCATCATCAAAGAAGATTAAGCATCTTGGAGTGTAGAAGCATAGTGAGTATGTGTTAATAAAACAACAACAGGATCATAATCCTATCCCAAGCCACTTAAGGCACTTCATAGTAGTTCATTTTCAGAAACTGGATGCCTTACAACTGAAAGAGCATCATTTATTGACTGAATCTTTTGAATATAGTCTGAAATGCTGCTAGATCTCTTTTTAAGGCTAAAAGCTCAAATTAGGGCTTAATCTTTTTGAGTTTGATCATTTTGGGACATTAACTTCAAACCAGCTCATTTAAGGGCTATAATTTCACAAGTCTGCTCAATTAAAGACTTTTTTGGATGAAAATTAGAGCGTATTTACAAGCGCTGTTAAGTTTGAATAAGATATATTATGTGGCACATCTACTACAAAGTTACCACCTTCTCCTCACTTTGACTTCCATTTTCTTAAAAAATCCAACTAGCCTTTTCATCAAAGCTCGTTAACCACACACATACCCAAGCATTCAAATCCAAGCCTCTCTCAAAAAGTCATAGCTCTCTATCTCTTTCTTTTTCTGTACCTTTTTATACAGTTCAATTTACAACCCTACAAACAAGCCCAAGTTGGTGAGTTTAAGAGGTATAATGAGGGAGTGAATGTTATATATATATATATATATATATAGTGAAAAGAGTAGAGTTGGGTCAATGAGACCATTGTAGTTGGGACTTTTTCTATTGTTTACACAATAATCAATTACCTTGACATTATTTTGGTGATCAAGTACGGGGATGAAAGCATCATCTTGTCTTCTATTGTAAGAATCTTATGTTATACTAGACGATGAAGAGTTATCCCTTCTATGTCTTTTAAAACTACCCAGTTTCTGGCTGGATGAGGAGGAAAGTGGAAGCTGGTGAATTTTGATACAGGTAGAGGTTGATGATGATATATTATTACTTGTTGAAGAAGAAAAAGAACTCATAAACGTTCCTTGGATTAAGATGAGATTAGTTTTGCAGGAAGGAATAGGATGATTGAACAAGAACTCATCAGGCATAGCTTGGTTGGGCTATTATATTAAACTGGTGAAGATTACGGGGAATGGGGCACATGTCACTAATGAGAGATGACAGAAATTATGATCTTTCTTACTTATCAATATTGCTGGACACCAAGAAAACAGTGATGATGTCCATGCACTGTCATCCAATCATTCATTTGTTTTCTTTTCGTAAAATTTTCCTAGTAACCAGACAAATATCCATCAGCCTTTTTTACTTGGATTCTAACGTAGTCCACACGATTCCAACATAATGCTTTACCTAACATCTAGTCTACAGTTTCCAAAACTCCGTCCAGAACAATGTCAACAATTAACGATGTCGAGCACCTGCCATTATGACGGAGCTTCCTCACGCTAGGTGGTGATCCACTCAACAAACTGTTGCCTAATGACAGAACGAGTAGATCCTCCATGTTATTAACCAACAAGAAGTCTCACTTGTTGCGGAGTACGTGAGTAACTGCCGTTGCCATTGGGTTGTTCATTACCAGACCTTCGTCACTTACGATGCATGACTTCTTCCTATCAGTAGACGTTAAGTTAAACGGCTTGAATAGGCTTGGAGTCATTGACATGGCGCGGCAGACTTTCCATAGCTCAAAATTGAAACTAGGAAAACTTAAGGTCAGAGTACGAAGCAACTAGATAAAGGTTTTGATCTTGATGATGGCGTTGGTGGCGGGTTCAGATTAAACCCTTACTTGCCTTTGTTTGTTCCGGCGATTTACTGACAAGTGGAGGATTTCTCACCTAAGTGGTGGGAGCTTGTGAAGATTTCGACATGGTTTCGTGAATTTTGGCTGAGTCAACATCTAGAGGGCAGCTTTGAAGACAATGTGATGGATTCACTTCTAGATAGCTTTGATTTGGAAGTGGATGACGCTCAGTTTGAGGAGATGATGATGACCATGATGGACGATGACGATGGGAGTGTTGACTCAATGATTAGATCTCCTAAAATGGAAAAGTTAAAACTAGGCGACTCCGACGTGTAGGCACGAGAGAACACAAAAGGAGCAGAACTCCTAAGGTCAAGAATTTTGTTGGTTGTTTTTGTGGTTGAAATCCATTATAATGTATTTTGCTTGAAACGTGATATTGTTTCAGAGCTAAAAAGTAGTTTATTGATGGTATTCTAAACTTAGAAACGTTTGAGCCTTTAGAGTTTTATGATGCTTTAACATATACATCATGTTATGGTGATTTACTGGTAGGTGGATTATCTGGAGCATATATAAGTATGGTATTTGATTTTTTTTATAAAAAAAAAGCTAACTAATCTATACTCTGTCTTCCCTCCAAATGAAATGAAATAAACGATAGACTTTGGAAGACATTCTTGGTTGGTTCAGTAGATATTTCACATCTAGACAACGTTGTCTAGATGTGAAATAGTGCTGGAGAAAAGCACAACAACCTTGGTTGTTTAATATTTTACTAACACATCATACCACATTTTCTAGTTGTTTAATATTTCACTAGCATAGCAGCCTTAGTCACTTCCCAAAAAAGCATCAATCCTGGAAAAAGTGAAACGTAAAATATATTTGACCTATATGTAACAGAGTGTGTAAGCACCTTCTAATTTCGGTCTAAAAAGGCCTTAAGTTGAACAGACTCGTGAAATTATAGCTTTTTATTGAGCTGGTTTCAAGTTAATGTCCTAAAATGATCAAACATAAAAAGGTTAAGCCCCAATTTGAGCTTTTAGCCCCTTTTTTAATTGTTGATAACTATTCTTTAAGCTGCAAGACTCTCACCATGGAGGTCTGCGCATAGAGTTTCTCTAGGAGCAACCATACTTCAAGGGAGGTTTTGGACTGATGAACAAGGCCAAAGACATCTTAACCTATTGTGGAGAGAAGCCAAAAGAGGAGAAGTTGGTCAGATCTTTGCTAGGATCGATAGGTAGGATTAGGAGTAGCAGTGGCAGTCTCTGTGGCAAGGATAAAATGTGCAAGAGGAGAGAAGGAAGGTGAGATGTAATCTTCAAGTTCTAAGGCTCTAATGGCAGTTGTAACTTTTGCCTTCCAGTTGATATAATTGTTTTTTTCAAGCTTGATTGGGAGAGTAAAGTTAAGTGTTTTAGCTAAGGTAGAAAAATTCATTATTTCTACAGGTGAAAGATCAGTAGTAGAAGAAGAAGAGGAGGATGAGTGGTAGAGGTAGATTCAGCAGCCATGGTGATGTCAGTCACGTAGCTCTAATACCATGTAAAAGGGTAAATTTTATTTTTGTTAAAGACAACGAATACAGTACATGAGGTATGTATATATATACAGATACCTCGCAACAGATTTCTACAACTTATTTTGTTTGTATGTACAACTCAATATTTGACAGATATTATTCTTCTTCTGTTACACTTCCGTTATATCAATTGTTGCTTCTAGAATGTTTACCAATTTGGGCTTTTGCATCTTGCGGGCTCATTTCTTTTAGTTTGTATCAGACCCATGTTTCTAATGTCTTCAACAGATCGAAGTTAATAACAGCAGCAATAACAATAATGTTTTAATAAAAATCTTGCCAAGATGCAAGATCTGAAGAAATTCAGAAATGCATAGTATTGAAATTAATAACAAAATACTTAAAAAGGGAACAGCCTTAGGATGAGTACCTTCTCATTCTTGATTTAGGTAACACAAGGTAATACAAAACACAATGGAGACCAGCCACAATTCTCAAATAAAATTGAAGAGAAGTAGGCATTTCATAAATATTGATCCAGGATAATAAGTATTACAAGAGGACATGCACAACTACATAACCAAAAGTGCAGAGGAAAGAAGACATTTTAGCAATTTGCATATAATACAAAAGAGAGAAGACAGAGCTTCTAATCCTGAATTGATTGCATATGAGAGCTATTTAATTAATATATAGAAACATGGCGAACTTATTTCTTGTCACATATTGTTATAGACCTTCAATTCAAAGAGTAAAAATGTGTGAAATCATTCACGTCCTTAGAGAAAACAGGATATTAGTATTTCCTCCAAGCAAGAGAATACCAAAAAACCATATATAGCTACATGTTTGCACAACTGGTATACTACTCTTTGTATCAATTTCCTAGCCCTTTGCCTCAAGTAACTGCTTACCTCTTTACCTGCCATTAAGGGATTGGTCCCTAAATTTTTTTAAACTGCAAAATAGTCCCTCACAATTGACATTTTATAAGCCTTCTAAAATCAGTGATCCACAGTTCCTTACATAGCAAAATGCATATGTTTTCATTTCAGTGACATATGGGATTCAGTTTCTATCTCAATCCACTATGAGTGCATTATTGGACATTGAGAGTTAAGCAAAACACATCCTTTTGCAATCTATGTTTAATTTTAAGAGTTTCAGCATTGTGGGAAGTGAACAAAGCACATAGAGGAGATATGGGGTTTCAGATCCTTCAGGGAAGGCTACGAGGAATGTACGATAGTACAGGGAGGTTGCTGGTTGCGACAACTACGGGAGGGGCAATAGTTTGATGGAGAGTGGTGGCACACTCGCGTTGCAGCGGTGGTTGGTGACTACCTACGTAAGGGAGGAGACGAGCGTTGGGCTGTGGGACGGTGGGTAAGAGAGGGAGAGATAGTAAAATAAGAGGTAGACATTGGGGGTACTTAAACTTTTTTTACAAAAAAATCCTTAAATTTTTTGAAGTTTATGGTACCTAGGGACAACAAAAGGGCACGGGCCTGGCTAAGTTGAACTGGCCTCAGGCGAAGTCTTAGGCCCAATTTTCTCAGCCTATTAGGCATCAAGCCTGTTATAAAACACTGGTACTGTTGTCGCCTGCAACCAAATTAATACCAACTCTAGCAGTAATAATGTAGTTAGTAAAGAGTCGAGATCGTTCTCACGAGGAACTTTAATGGAAAGTGTTAAATGAGTTGAAAACGAAATGGGGGGCGTTTTTTATTTAACGTAATTTAAAAGAAATTGAAATGTCTGAAATTGATTTAACTTAATTTAAAAGAAGTTAAAATGGTTGAAATTAAAAGAATCTGAAAAATATTCAAATCTGGAAATTTAGAGAACGAGTTTTGGTTTCGAGTCATACTTATGATTAGTAAGATTAAACGTCATATCCTACTAATATAGCTATAAATTAAACAAATTAATTCCTAGTTGCGCACCCTAGAAATCAATCAATTTAATTATGAAAGACAATTCAGAAGACACTTAATATTCATTAGTGAAAGAAACTTTATTTAGAATCTCACCATACCAGAAGATAACGAGGTTCCCTTTAACCAAGAAGAAAAGTTTAGCTATTCATAACAAAAGTAAGAGTAAATGGAATAATAACAAAAGATAAAGTCTCCATCCCTGGTCCTTTATGAAAAATACGAAAATTCTAACCTAGAATAAGAAAAACCTAAACGTAAAAATAAGAAAACTAAGACTAAGACTGACGTGAACAATACACATTTTTCTTCTCTTTTGGACTTTCTCTCTCCTGCATCCTATAGTATCTTCACCAGATCTCTCCCCCCTCTTTAGGTCGTAAATTCCTATCCATAAGGCAACATTTGAATTTCAAAATCAATTAGATCTTGAATTTATCAAATCTAATTTAAAATTAGATTCTGCAAAAATTTCTTTCCCTTGTACGTGCCCACACTTAGTCATCTATTTTTCTACTACCTCGAAATTCGATTTGTCTTTCTTTTATTTCCATCTTTTTGGCCCAATTTCATCTTTCATGTGTTGAAAACTACCTGAGAATAATTTAGAAACAAGTCCATTAATTTTGCAAAATAATTTCAACACAGTAAAGAAATTTATCCTAAAATTAGTACAAAATTGACAACTTAACAAACGACATCATTTTGTTCTTTTAAAAAACAAAAATTAGGTCAAGCTTAGCTCAGGCTACCTCAGGCTTAAGTTGAGTTGTCTTAGGCCTGGGTTCGGGTTAAGTAATTCAGGCCAGGGCCCATTCTAGTAGGGGTCAACTAGGCTCATTTCCATCTCTAATAATACCAGTCATTATTTGTCCAGTATTTTAAATATTGGTTAGTACCAATCAATACCGACTGGTTAGTACTACGCGAAATTGTCGGTATCAACCAGTACTAAAGAGTTAAGCTTTATATCATTTGTTGGCTGGCACTAGCCAGTATGGTATGAAACTCTAAACTTTAATTAGTGATGGTGCTAATAATCAGTTGGAAGATGAAGAGGAGCAAGAAGGGGCTATTGAACTAGAGGATATAGAACAAGAAGGGACCACTAAAGAGGAAGATGTTGGCCCATCAAGCGTAAGACTCTCACTAATTTACCACACCAATCATTTACAATGAATGTTCTTATTCCTCACCCTGGGCTACCTAGAAATCAACTATTAGTGCATCTTATTAGAGGTACTCTTATGCTTACATATAAACCTGAAATTTCAAGTAAAGTTAAACATCTTATGAGTCATCATATGTCAAATAATAATCTGTCGGAATCAGATAAGTTATTTGTAAATCAATTATTTGTTATAGCCATTCCTAACCGTTTGCAAGCAGCTCTAGATGTTCTAACATAGAGAGATGCAATTAATGAGGAAATGAACTCTTTACAAAAAGATAAAACTTGGGAGACCATTAAATACCCACAAAGGAAGAAGTTAGTTGGATGTCGATGGGTTTACACTGTAAAGTACAATGTAGATGGCATAGTTGATAAGTTCAAACATGATTGGTGGGAAAAGGGCTTGCGCAAACTTATAGGATTGATTAAATAGAGACATTAGCTCCCATAGCTAAAATCAATACAATTGGAGTATTGTTGTACCTAGCCACAAATTTAGATTGGCCTTTGCAACAATTTGATGTAAAGAATGCTTTTTTCCATAGTGACTTGTCTAAAGAAATTTATGTGGAGCTTCCATCAGGTTGTATGACTAGTAGAAAGGTAGAGTAAAACAGTATGTAGATTGAAGAAATTATTGTACAAGTTGAAGCAGTCTCCAAGAGCATGGTTTGGAAGGTTCACAAGATCTATGATAACTTTTGGATATCATCAAAGTAATTCTAACCACATTTTATTCTATAAAAGAAGGCAAGGTAAAATTACTGCTCGTATTGTATATGTAGATGGCGTGGTGGTGACAGGAGATGACCCAGAAAAGAGGAAGATACTACAAGAATACTTGTCTAAAGAATTCAAAATTAAAGATCTTAGTTTCTTGAAATATTTTCTTGGGTTTGAAGTTTCCAAATCTAAGAAGGAATTTTCTATCCCAAAGAAAATATGCATGAGACTTATTACAAGAAACTAGTATGTCATCATGTCAACCAGCTGACAGAACAGTTGAAGAACCCTTGAAGTTATGTGTATAAGCAGACCAAATAATAGTGGATAAAGGAAACTATCAAAAATTTGTAAAAAGACTAATGTACTTGGCTCACACAATACCTCACCTTTCTTATGCAATGAGTATTGTTAATCAGTTTATGCATAATCCTATAGAACAACATATGAGAGAAATTATGATAATTTTAAGGTATCTAAAATATGCTCCAAGTAAAGGAATTTTGTTTACTAAAAATACATATTGGCAAAGTATAGATGTGTATACAAATCCTAATTATGTTGGGTCAATAGAAGATAGACAATCAACTTCTGGCTACTTCACATTTGTGGTTGGTAACCTGGTTACATAGAGAAGTAAAAGAAAAACAAAATGAGGTCACTCACTCAAGCTCAGAAGCTAAATTCAGAGACATGGCACTTGATCTTTATGAAGCTTTTTGGCCCGTACTACGTTTGCAGGATTTAGGCTATCCACTGAAGCGACCAATTAGTCTATATTGTGAAAACAAAATTGCTTATGATATAGCTTATAATCCTGTCCAACATGATGAAACAAAGCATGTTGATGTTGACATGCTCTTCATTAAGAAAAAGTTAGAAAAATTGTGGAGTTGCTCAAGATTCGGTCTAAGAATCAGTTAGCTGACATTCTTACCAAAGCAGTTTCAAATCATATATTCGCAAATTTTCTTAGCAAGTTGGACATGCATAACATCTATGCACCAATTTGAGAGGTCTGATTTTTCTCTATAATTGTTGGGATTGTATAGCTGTAAAAGACGAAAGATTGATGAATCCTACGGTGGGAATGTCACGCTTGATCAACAGACGCATGGCCTAATGTAAATTGAAGTTCATCAGTTTCTTTGACATGTTTCACATTCTGTCTCCTTATTTCTGAAACAGGGGATTTCTTCTGGAGGCTTGAGCTATAAATCTGTTATGACAATATTATGGTAGTAATCATAGTTACAATTTAAATTTATAATTCTTATTATTATTCAAATCAACGCCTCCATTGACTGTAGCAAGTATGTGTCATTTTAGTCTCAAACTAAGACTTTGAATTGGACCTTTTTCTAATGTTTAATTTTTTATTTGATTTATTTTAATAATTATTTTTATTAAAATTGATAAATTTATTAATTAATCAGTTTTTATAAAATAATTAATTTTTATTAACTAATTAATTTTTATTTGACAATTTCATCAAACAACGTTAACGTCTTCAATAATAAAAATAGTCTCTTTCTTCATTCATATTTTAAATTTTAAAATTTTATTCAATTTTTATTAATTAACTTCCGATTCGATTGGACTTAAGTTACATATGTTCTTACGGATGTTTAAGCACCTCGAATTATATTTCCGATCAGTCATTGTATCTAAAACGTTAATTTGTTGCTTGTGTTGCAGTGTGAACTGAACCTGACAGAAGTAGAACC
>JAOSBN010114601.1:0-10177 GCA_027563595.1 Erythroxylum suave
GTGGAATACTCAGACGAACTCTGAGGACTGGACGTAGCCCACGGTTTGGGGTGAACCAGTATAAAATCGCAGTGTCTGTACTCTTACCCTTTTTACTTCAGTTTATCTTTTATTGTTAAACGTGACTATATAAGTAATTTGCGATTTGATTCAATCACGATTTTCGTATAAACTTTGCGATAATCTTTAAACAAGTTCAAGAAGTTCTCATTATTTCTTTTGATTTGTATTTACAAAAAGGATACACCATTCAACCCCCCTTCTTGTGTATATAGTTTATTGCACACAAGTATCTTATTGACGTGTGATTTACTTCAGGCCCAATACTTGGGCTTTACCCTCGGATTGGGTGCACTTTCCATCAGTAATTTGGAACGGTATGTTTTCCCTCAGTAATTTTCAGTCGCTGATTCTTGTCATTCTTATAGTGCGTAATCTACTAACCTATGGTTTTTGCCATAGCCTAATACTTGGGCTTTACCCTTGGATTGGGCGCACTTAACAGTCCACTTGATCTGAGGCACCGTTAAGAATGAGAGTGTGCAAAAGTTGTGAGATTAAAGGGGTTGAGTCTAAAGCGGCATTCTTTATCGACGGACATCTTATACCATCGCTAAATTTGTTGGGATGATTTCCCTCAATATTTAGTGATGGATGTTAGTACCATCGCTAAACTAAAATTTTCCCAACAACTTAAACAACAGAAATCAATCTTCCGTCGGAAACTTGTAACGGTATATTTTTTCGGTGTTTTTAGGTCACTAAAACTACTTTCTTTACCGATGGACATCTTATACCATCGCTAAATTCCATCGCTGATTTTATCGGGATGATTTCCATCACTATTTAGTGATGGATGTAAGTGCCTTCACTAAACGAAAATTTTTTGGTCAACTTTACCAACGGAAATGGACTTTCCGTCGGTAATTTGCAACGGCATATTTTTTGTCCATAATTTTTTGTCGCTAATTCTTGCTTTTCTTATAGTGCATAAACTGCTAACCTATCATTTTTTCCATGGCCCTAATACTCGGGCTTTACCCTCGGATTGGGTGGACTAAGCAGTCTGCTTGATCTGGGCACCATTAAGAATGAGAGTGTGCAAGAGTTGTGAGATTAAGGAAGTTGAGTCTAAAGCCGCATTCTTTATCGACAGACATCTTATACCATTGCTAAATTTGTCGGGATTATTTCCCTTCATATTTAGGGATAGATGTTAGTACCATCGCTAAACCAAAAATTTCCCATCACCTTTTGCAACAGAAATGGACTTTCCGTCGGTAATTTGAAACGGTATATTTTTCGTCGATATTTTTCTATCCCTAATTCTTCCTTTTCTTGTAGTGCATAATCTGCTAACCTATCATTTTTGCCACAGCCAAATACTTGGGCTTTGCCCTCGGATTGGGTTCAGTTAACGGTCTACTTGATCTTTGGCACCGTTATGAATGAGAGTGTGCAAGAGTTGCGAGATTAAAAGAGTTGAGCCAACGAACATCTTATACCGTTGCTAAATTCCATCGCTAAATTTTTTGGGATGATTTCCCTCCATATTTAGCAAAGGATGTTAGTACTGTCGCTAAACTAAAATTTTCCCAACAACTTTACCAATGGAAATCTATTTTTCGTCTGTAATTTGTAACGGTATATTTTTCGTTACTAATTTTTCATCACCAAACCCGCCTTCTTTACTAAAAGACATCTTATACCATTGCTACAATCCAACCCTGAATTTACTGGGGTGATTTTCATCCATATTTAGTGACGGATGTTAGTACTGTAGCTAAACGAAAATTTTCTCGTCAACGTTACCAACCGAAATGGACTTTCTGTCGGTAATTTGCAACAGTATGTTTTCTGTCGGTAATTTTCAGTTGCTAATTCTTATTTTTCTTATAGTGTGTAATCTGCTAAACTATTGTTTTTGCCATGGCCCAATACTTGGGCTTTACCCTCGGATTGGGCGCACTTAACAATCAACTTGATCTGTGGCACCGTTAAGAATGAGAGTGTGCAAGAGTTGTGAGATTAAAGGGGTTGAGTCTAAAGTGGCATTCTTTACCGATGGACATCTTATATCATTGCTAAATTTGCCGGAATGATTTCCCTTGATATTTAGCAATGGATGTTAGTACGGTCGCTAAACTAAAAATTTCCCATCACCTTTAGCAACAGATATCGATTTTTTGTTGGTAATTTGTAACGATATATGTTTTGTCGATATTTTTCTGTCATTAAAGCTACCTTCTTTATCGACAGACATCTTATGCCATTGCTAAACTACATCTCTGATTTTGCCGAGATGATTTCAATCCGTATTTAGTGATCAACGTAAGTACCTTTGCTAAAAGAAAATTTTCCCATCAACTTTACCAACAGAAATGAACTTTCTGTCGGTAATTTGCAATGGTATATTTTCCGTCGGTAATTTTTTATCGCTAATTCTTATTTTTCTTACAGTGCATAATCTGCTAACCTATCGTTTTTTCATGGCCCAATACTTAGGCTTTACCCTCGGATTGGGTCGACTTAATAGTCTGCTTGATCTGTGGCACCATTAAGAATGAGAGTGTGCAAGAGATGTGAGATTAAGGAAGTTGAGGCTAAAGCCGCATTCTTTACTGACGGACATCTTATACCATCGCAAAATTTGTCGAGATGATCTCAATCCGTATTTGGTGATGGATGTAAGTACCTTCGCTAAACGAAAATTTTCCTATCAACTTTACCAACAGAAATGGACTTTCCGTCGGTAATTTGAAACGGTATATTTTCTGCGGTAATTTTCCGTCCCTAATTCTTTCTTTTCTTGTAGTGCATAATCTACTAACCTATCATTTTTGCCACGGCACAATACTTGGGCTTTACCCTCGGATTGGGGTGCACGTAACGGTCTGCTTGATCTGTGGCACCAATAAGTGTGAGAGTGTGCAAGAGTTGTAAGATTAAAGGAGTTGAGTCTAAAGCCGCCTTCTTTATCAACGGACATCTTATACCATCTCAAAATTTCATCGCTAAATTTTCCTGGATGATTTCGCTCAATATTTAGTGATGGATTTTAGTACCGTCACTAAACAAAAATTTTCCCGTCAACTTTACCATTGGAAATGGTCTTTCCGACGGTAATTTGCAACAACATATTTTCTGTCGGTAATTTTTCGTTGCTAATTCTTGCTTTTTTGTAGTGCATAATCAGCTAAGCTATCGTTTTTGTCAGGGACCAATACTTGGGCTTCACCCTTAGATAGGATGCACCTAACGGTCTGCTTTATCTGTTGCACCATTAAGAATGAGAGTGTGCAAGAGTTGTGAGATTAAAGTAGTTGAGTCTAAAGCTGCCTTCTTCACCGACAGGCAACTTATACCATACCTAAATTCCATCGCTAAATTTTTCGGGATAGTTTCCCTCCATATTTAGTGACGAATGTTAGTACGTCGCTAAACAAAAGTTTTCCCAACAACTTTACCAGTAAATTTGTAACGGTATATTTTTCGTTGCTAATTTTTCACCACTAAGGCCGCCTTCTTTACTGATGGGCATCTTATACTATCTCTAAATTCCATTGCTAAATTTGCAGGGATGATTTCCCTCCCTATTTAGTGAAGGATGTTAGTACCTTCGCTATACTAAAATTTTCCCAATAACTTTACCAATGGAAATCGATTTTTCGTCGTTAATTTGTAACGGTATATTTTTTGTCCATAATTTTTTATCGCTAAAGCCGCCTTCTTTACTGACGAACGTCTTATACCATTGCTAAAAGAAAATTTTCCTGTCAACTTTATGAATGGAAATGGACTTTCCGTCGTTGATTTGGAACGGTATGTTTTCTGTTGGAAATTTTTTATCGCTAGTTCTTGCTTTTCTTGTAGGGCATAATTTGCTAACCTATCGTTTTTGCCGTGGCCCAATACTTGGGCTTTACCCTCGTATTGGGTGCACTTAACAGTCTTCTTTTTTTGTGGCACAATTAAGAATGAGAATGTCCAAGAGTTGTGAGATTAAAGGAGTTGAGTCTAAAGCAGCATTCTTTACCGACTGACATCTTATACCATCACTAAATTTCCCGAGATGATTTCCCTCCATATTTAGCGACAGATGCTAGTACCGTCGCTGAACGAAAAATTTCCCATCAACTTTAGCAAAAGAAATGGACTTTTCTTTGGTAATTTGCAGCGGTATATTTTTCGTCGATAGTTTTCTATCATTAAAGCTGCCTACTTTACCGACAGACATCTTTACCATTTCTAAATTCCATTTCCAAATTTGTCGAGATGATTTTTGTCCATATTTAGTGATGGATGTTAGTACCGTCGCTAAACGAAAATTTTCTCGTCAATTTTTCCAACCGAAATGGACTTTCCATCGATTTTGCAATGGCCCAATACTTGGGCTTTGCCCTTGGGTTGGGTGCGCTTAATAGTCTGCTTGATGTGTGGCACCATTAAGAATGAGAGTGTGCAAGAGTTGTGAGATTAAAGGAGTTGAGTCTAAAGCAGCATTCTTTACCGACCGACATCTTATACCATCGCTAAATTTGTCGGGATGATTTTCCTACATATTTAGTGACGGAAGTTAGTATTGTCACTAAACGAAAAATTTCCCATCAACTTTAGCAACGGAAATGGGCTTTTCATCGGCAATTTGCAACAGTATATTTTCCGTCGGTAATTTTTTGTCACTAATTCTTGGTTTTCTTATAGTGCATAATCTGCTAACCTATCTTTTCTGCCATGACCCAATACTTGGGCTTTACGCTTGGATTGGGTTGACTTAACAATCTGCTTGATCTGTGGCACCATTAAGAATGAGAGTGTGCAAGAGTTGTGAGATCAAAGGAGTTGACTCTCAAAATGCCTTCTTTACCGACGGGAATCTTATACCATCTTTAATTTCCATCACTAAATTTGCCGGGATAATTTCCCTCTATATTTAGTGACGGATGTTAGTACCATTGCTAAATGAAAATTTTCCCAGCAACTTTACCATCGGAAATCGATTTTTTTTCGGTAATTTGTAACGGTATAGTTTTCGTTGCTAACTTTCAATTACTAAACCGGCCTTCCTTGCCGACAAACATTTTATACCATCACTAAATTCCATTGCTGAATTTGACGGGATGATTTCCTTCCATATTTAGTAACGGATGTTAGTACCAACGGAAATGGACTTTCCATTGATAATTTGCAACAGTATATTTTTCGTCGGTAATTTTTCGTCGCTAATTCTTACTTTTCTTGTAGTGCATAATCTGCTAACCTATCGTTTTTTCCAAGGACCAAAACTTGGGTTTCATCGTTGGATAGGGTGCACTTAATGGTCTGCTTGATCTATTGCACCATTAAGAATGAGAGTGTGCAAGAGTTGTGAGATTAAAGTAGTTGAGTCTAAAGCCGCCTTCTTCACCGATGGGCATGTTATACCATCTCTAAACGAAAATTTTCCCATCAACTTTTTCAAGGAAAATGGACATTCTGTCGATAATTTCCAGCATATATTTTCTGTCGGTAATTTTCTGTCGCTAGTTATTGCTTTCTTGTAGTGCATAATCTCCTAACCTGTCATTTTTGCCTCAGCCCAATACTTGGGCTTCACCCTCGGATTGGGTGCACTTAACAGTCTGCTTGATCTGTGGCACCATTAAGAATGAAAGTGTGCAAGAGTTGTGAGATTAAAGGAGTTGAGTCTAAAGCTGCCTTCTTTATCGACGGACATCTTATATGATCGCTAAATTCCATCGTTAAATTTGTCGGGATGATTTCGCTCGATATTTAGTGACAAATCTTAGTACTGTCGCTAAACTAAAATTTTCCCAACAACTTTACCCACGGAAATCAATTTTCTGTCAGTAATTTGTAACTATATATTTTTTGTCAGTAATTTTCCATCACTAAAGCTGCCTTCTCTGCTGATAGACATATTATACCATCGTTAAATTCCATTGCTGATTTTGCCGGGATGATTACCATCTGTATTTAGTGACGGATGTAAGTACCTTCGCTAAATAAAAAATTTCCCGTCAATTTTACCAACAGAAATGGACTTTCCGTCGCTAATTTGTAACGCTATATTTTTCGTCGATAATTTTCTGTCCCTAATTCTTGCTTTTCTTGTAGTGCATAATCTGCTAACCTATCGTTTTTCCCACGACCCAATACTTTGGCTTTACCCTCGGGTTGGGAGGACTTAACAGTCTTCTTCATCTGTGGCACCATTAAGAATGAGAGTGTGCAAGAGTTGTGAGATTAAGGAAGTTGAGTCTAAAGCTGCATTCTTTATCGACGGACATCTTATACCATCGCTAAATTTGTCGGCATGATTTCCCTCCATATTTAGCAATGGATGTTAGTACCATCGCTAAAAGAAAAATTTCCCATCAACTTTAGCAAAGGAAACGGACTTTTAATCGGTAATTTGCAACGATATATTTTTTGTCTATAATTTTCCGTCACTAAAGCCTCCTTCTTTGCCTAAGGACATCTTTATCATCACTAAATTCCGTTGCCAAATTTGTCGAGATGATTTTTTTCCATATTTAGTGATGGATGTTAGTACTATCGCTAAATGAAAATTTTCTCGTCAACTTTTCCAACCGAAATGGACTTTCCATCGGTAATTTGGCACCGTATGTTTTTCATCGGTAATTTTTTGTCGCTAATTCTTTCTTTTCTTATAGTGCATAATCTACTAACCTATTGTTTTTGCAATGGCCCAATCCTTGGGCTTTACCCTTCGATTAGATGCACTTAATAGTCTGCTTGATTTATGGCACCATTAAGAATAAGAGTTGTGAGATTAAAGGAGTTGAGTCTAAAGCAGCATTCTTTACCAACCGACATTTTATACGATCGCTAAATTTTTCTGGATGATTTCCCTCTATAATTAGTGACGGATGTCAGTACCGTCGCTAAAGAAAAATTTTCCCATCAACTTTAGCAACATAAATGGACTTTCCGTCGGTAATTTGAAACGATATATTTTTCATCGGTAATTTTTTGTCCCTAATTCCTGCTTTTCTTATAGTGCATAATCTACTAACTTATAGTTTTTTCCACGACCCAATACTTGGACTTTACCCTCTGATTGGGTGCACTTAACGGTCTGCTTCATCTATGGCACCATTAAGAGTGAGAGTGTGCAAGAGTTGTAAGATTAAAGGAGTTGAATCTAAAGCTGCCTTCTTTATCGACGGACATCTTATACCATCTCTAAATTCCATCGCTAAATTTGCTGGGATAATTTCCCTCCATATTTAGTGACGTATGCTAGTACGATCGCTACAAAAAAATTTTCCCGCAAACTTAACCAACGGAAATGAACTTGCATTCGATAATTTGCAACAGTATATTTTCCGTTGGGAATTTATCGTCGCTAATTCTTGCTTTTTTTGTAGTGCATAACCTGCTAACCTATCGTTTTTTCCATGGATCAATACTTGGGCTTCACCCTTGGATAGGGTGCACTTAACGGTCTACTTGATCTGTCGCACCATTAAGAATGAGAGTGTGCAAGAGTTGTGAGATTAAAGTAGTTTAGTCTAAAGCCGCCTTCTTCACCGACAGGCATGTTATACCATCTCTAAATTCCATCGCTAAATTTGTCGGGATGATTTCCCTCCATATTTAGTGACGGATGTTAATATCGTCGCTAAACAAAAACTTTTTAGTTAACTTTTCCAAGGGAAATTGACATTCTATCGGTAATTTGCAACAGTATATTTTATGTCGGTAATTTTTTGTCGGTAATTTTTTGTCGCTAATTCTTGCTTTCTTGTAGTGCATAATCTGCTAAACTATCCTTTTTGCCACAGCCCAATACGTGGGCTTTACCCTCAGGTTGGGTGCACTTAACAGTCTGCTTGATTTGTGGCACCATTAAGAATGAGAGTGTGCAAGAGTTGTGAGATTAAAGGAGTTGAGTCTAAAGCCGCCTTCTTTACCGACAGGCATCTTATACCATCTTTAATTTCCATCACTAAATTTGCAGGGATAATTTCCCTCCATATTTAGCGACGTAGTACCATTGCTAAATGAAAATTTTCCCAGCAACTTTGCCAACAAAAATTGATTTTTTGTCGGTAATTTGTAACGATATTTTTTCATTGCTAATTTTTCGTCACTAAAGCCGCCTTCTTTACCAACGAGCATCTTATACCATCTCTAAATTCCATCACTAAAATTGTAGGGATGGTTTCCCTCCATATTTAGTGAAGGATGTTAGTATCATCGCTAAACTAAAATTTTCCCAACAACTTTACCAATGGAAATCAAGTTCATGTCGGTAATTTGTAACGGCATATTTTTCGTCTATAATTTTCCGTCACTAAGCCTGCCTTCTTTACCGACGGACATCTTATACCATTTCTAAAATCCATCGTCAAATTTACCAGGATGATTTCTATCCATATTTAGTAACGGATGTTAGTACCGTCGCTAAATGAAAATTTTCTCGTCAACTTCACCAATGGAAATGGACTTTTCGTTGGTGATTTCGAACCGTATGTTTGCAGTTGGTAATTTTTTATCCCTAATTCTTGCTTTTCTTGTAAGGCATAATCTGCTAACCTATCGTTTTTTCCACAACCTAATACTTGGGCTTTACCCTCGAATTGGGTGCACTTAAGAGCTTACTTGATCTGTGGCACCATTAAGAATGAGAGTGTGCAAGAGTTGTGAGATTAAAGGAGTTGAGTCTTCTTTACCAACGGACATCTTGTACCATCACTAAATTTGCCGGGATGATTTCCCTCCATATTTAGTGAGGGATGTTAGTACCGTTGCTAAATGAAAATTGTCCCATCAACTTTGCCAACAAAAATCGATTTTCTGTCGGTAATTTGTAAAGGTATATTTTTCATCGGTAATTTTCGGTCACTAAAGCTGCCCTCTTTACCGAAGAACTTCTTATACCCTAGCTAATTTTACCGGGATGATTTTTTCCTTACCAATAGAAATGAACTTGTCGTCGATAATTTGCAAGAGTACATTTTTTGTCGATAATTTTCCGTCACTAATTCCTGCTTTTCTTGTATTGCATAATTTGCTAACTTATCATTTTTTCCATGGCCCATTAAGAATGAGAGTGTTCAATAGTTGTGAGATTAAAGGAGTTGAGTCTAAAGAAGCATTCTTTACCGACGGACATCTTATACCATCACTAAATTCCATCGCTAAATTTGCTGGGATGATTTCCATCCGTATTTAGCGACGGATGTTAGCACCATCACTAAACGAAAATTTTCCCACCAACGGAAATTGATAATTTGTAATGGTATATTTTTCGTTGGTAATTTTTTGTCACTAAAGCCGCCTTCCTTACCGACGCACATCTTAGACCATCGCTAAATTCCAACGCTGAATTTGTCGGGATGATTTTTTTCCAAATTTAGTGATGGATGTTAGTACCATCACTAAACAAAAATTTTCTAGTCAACTTTACCAACAGAAATGTACTTTTCGTAGGTAATTTGGAATGGTATATTTTCCATCGGTAATTTTTTGTCGCTAATTCTAGCTTTTCTTGTAAGGCATAATCTGCTAACCTATCGTTTTTGCCACGGCCCAATACTTAGGCTATACCCTCGGATTGGGTGCACTTAACAGTTTGCTGGATATGTGGCACCATTAAGAATGAGTGTTCAAGAGTTGTGAGATTAAAGGAGTTGAGTCTAAAGTCACCTTCTTTACTGACGGGCATCTTATACCATCTCTACATTCCATCACCAAACTTACCGGGATGATTTCAGTCCATATTTAGTGACAGATGTTAGTTCCATTGCTAAACGAAAATTTTCCCGTATACTTTACCAACAGAAATGGACTTTCTATTAGTAATTTGCAGCAGTATATTTTCTGTCGGTAATTAACGTTCGAATTGGGGGCATTTAACAGTTTGCTTGATCTGTGGCACTTTTAAGAATGAGAGTGTGCAAGAGTTGTGAGATTAAAGGAGTTGAGTCTAAAGACGCTTTTTTTAATGACAAGCATCTTATATCATCTCTAAATTCCATCGTTAAATTTGCCAGGATCATTTCCCTCCATATTTAGCGACGGATGTTAGTACCGTCGCTAAACGAAAATTGTTTGTAACACCCCACTCTTGCAAGACCCGAACCCGACATCGACGGTGATATCCGAGTCCGTACCTCGCAAGGGTGGTGTGCTAGAGCACTAAAAC
>JAOSBN010114602.1:0-10176 GCA_027563595.1 Erythroxylum suave
TTCTGTTCTTATTTCATTTTGTCTTTTTCTATGGAAGTCAAGTCTAGATGTTTCAATTTTTATATAAGTTCCTACAGCAAATTGTTGGAGCAACCTTAAGCTATGAAGAAGCATAGATTCATCATGTTCCCGTATTTGAAATCTATAACAATAATATTCTCTGGCAGAAACCGTTCCATCTTCATAGTATTCTTGAGCAGCAACTAATAATATAATAAATAAAGTAAATAAGTTAAACGATAAGATAGGTGAAGGCTATAAGAAGTGAAAAAAGAGAATACAAACTTGCCTGTGATTTATGTAGTTAACAGTTCAGAAGGATCATTAAAGGAGTTCAAACTAATATTATAGCCTTCATCTGAAACATTGCTCTTGTCTCTTTGAAGAGTCAACCACTTAATTCCACAATGCCATCCAGATTCACCACGAGAAAATAAAATAGGATATTGAAGTGGGTCATAACATGCATAATAAGGTTGGATTATATAGCTTGAGCCTGAGTGAGTATAGACTTGGATATGAGGACATTTCTCAATGTTTTCATCATTGTTTTCAGTCCATACAGCAGCAACTTGTGATGCAGAAGGTAGACTATATACACACTGATCAAGCCCAGGATAACATCTTAAAACAATTGTATAATTTTCAAGCGTAGGAATATTAGGCTTTTGAAGAATTTGGCATAAGGATTATTTTCCAAAATTGTCATGATCAGTTTTAATGTATCTTTACGGATTTTATCGCAACTCTTAGTCCTTTTTTCTAGTTGCTCATCAGTATCAAAAAAATAGAGTTGGATACCAAATAGTTTATCATTTGTTGAAGCTATACTGTTAAGGAAATGATAAACTTGACCTTGAACACGAAATGTGTAAACGCCTTGCTTATTTTTTGTTAGTTCTCGATCATATCTTGCTTCATATGAAGTAAAAGCCACATTATTGTTGTAGGTACGAACATTCTTCCTGAAATGTTTAGATTCGTTATCGTCACTAATAAATAATTGCTTTAGATAATACGACATTTGAGGAGAAACAATGAAAATCTCTCCTGATGAGCAGCAGAATGACGAAGGCTCTAGGTAAATCTTTTAGCATCACAATGTTGACAGTTTGGAACAACACGGAATTGTAAGGTCTTAACAGGTAAATTCTGCAATGTTGTTAACTTTGTCGAAGACTGATGACAATTAATCCCTTCAAAAATTTAGACAAAGGTTGATAACTTTGTGAAGTGATAATACAAAATGTAAATAACAGAAGTTATAATATTTATACCTTGATTTAGATCAGTTATCATTGTGGTAGGTTGGATCGAAGATGAAGATATAGCTGGTCAATCGAAATTATGAAAAATGATATTAGATATTTGAATTATCAGGTTTGTATGATGAGTTGTTTTTAGTTAAAGAAAGGAATGAGTTGAATCAACATCATGAACGTGAAAATTGGTTAATTGTATTTTTTCTAGTTCATTAGTTGATAGATGAAAAGATTACCGTTGCAAGGTACGTTATCAATGGTAGCAAAGGAAGGTTGATGGAAAGGTGTTTGTAAGGAAGAAACTAAAGTAGTGTTTCTTTTTTTTGTAGCGCGAGCTTCTCTAAGTAGACGTAGGAGTTCTTTTTTTCATATTCTGGCATCTCAGCATACTTTTTACGTCTTTTCGCATTTCTATCCATCTCTGAATGAAAACAAGAGTTGAATGAATATAAAGACGATTCATAATAATTAATAAAGCTTTTCTTAATTTTTTTGGAACAATGTTAGTGTTTAGTATATATATCTATTAATAAGGTTTTTTTATATGTTAAAATTTGGATATAAATAACATAAGCGTTATATGTGTGTGTGTGTGTGTGTGTATATATATATATATGTCTTTCTATCTATCTATCTATGTATCTATGTATATTTTAATAATATATCATATATATATATATATATATTTCAACATGTCTATTAATAATATTAATGCTACTATTGAACATTTCACAAACAATATACGCAAATATTTAAACAGATCATATAAGATAGTTAA
The DNA here is from genome assembly GCA_027563595.1 of Erythroxylum suave. Taxonomy (NCBI): domain Eukaryota; kingdom Viridiplantae; phylum Streptophyta; class Magnoliopsida; order Malpighiales; family Erythroxylaceae; genus Erythroxylum; species Erythroxylum suave. Next base: position 2,041 of record JAOSBN010114602.1, read on the forward strand.
GTAAAGTAAAAATGATAAATATCTTATGTGAAGTCTAATTATTATTTCATAAGATTAATGAATAAGTATTTTATTATTTCAAACAGGATATCGTACAAGAGACAGTACTAATGTTGGGTTATCATAAGATCTAATCTATAAGGCGTTTTATCAACTTTTGATAATATTTTCTTATTTTGATGACTTTGTCTTTTAATTCATTAGTTAGTACAATAACTCGACTAGTTTCATACATCTGCACATAGCGACATGCATTCACACTTTTATGTGAATGTTTGTTTTGCGCATGATATCTTGCTAGTATATCATCTAACTCTTGTTCGCGCTCATATGTCTGTTTGATTGATTGTTTCAAATATCTTTTTCTTTCAAAATATCCTGAATTCATCTGTAAAACAAAAAATTCCAAAAGTTTTTTATCAACATTAATGCTTTGAATGATATAGATGGTTGAATTTTATTTAAGTGATAATTAAAAATTAAAAAACAAATGGATATATGAAAAGTGAAGTTTCTTTTTTTATCACATCTAAACAGTCATTAATTAGTTGGCAAAAACTTTATAAATTATGACAATTACGTTTAACATATCGTTCTTTTAAATCAATCTGGTACGTCAGTTATAATATTAATTTTACAATAGCAAAATGAACATTTTAACTATCTTCAATTTATCAAGAGTAATTAGGTTTACTATTCATTTTAAGAAATAATTTACGCTGAAGAGTTTATCATATGACAAGAAAGTTGATGTAAAAAATAGAAAACAACATCGTTATTGTATTGAGGTAACATAATAATAACCATAATGATTAAAGTGGAAAATCAATAGGATATCATGTTGAACATTTAATTTTTCTCTATACTTACTTCCATTATGATCTATATTTACAAGCTCATGTTAGTAAAAGTTAATTTAGATCCTAAACAGTTGTATTATATATTTTCCAAATTAAAAGTTTTTTCAGAAAATGACGAATTTCTAGGTTATCAATAAACAAAAACGAAGTTTTCTTAATTAAGATAAAGATGTGATAAGTTTAATTTAGCAGAGGGAAAAGATTGCTTACGATAAAATGCAATAGGTGTAATTTTTTTTAAGTCATAAATAACGATTTTAAGCAATTTCATCAAAAAGATTTCTGATGATAAATTCCAAAAGCGAAAAACAGTTTCCTACGACAAATTGTTACATATGTCATTTACGGTATCAACTAAATTGAAATGTCATTAGTTATGATATCATGCATGAGATGATGAAGAACATATAAATATGTCTATTATATGGTAAGTTAATGGAAGTGAAGCATACAATATCACGTATATCGTATGTTACTAAAAATCGTTTCCTCAACTTTGAAAGAATAATTTCATAACTAACATAATATGAATCATGCAATTGCTTTTTGGTAATTCTATTAAGTGCATATAATTAGAAGAACAAAATGGTTAACTAAACAATAAAGACATATGATAATAGTTAATGAGAACTTACAATGGTTGATAAACAAAGCAGGGCTCTTATTTAGTCAAACAGAGAAGAAGGGACTGCGACGTGCTGAGAAGGAAGATAAAAAAAGAAAGAATACAACATTAATACTATATTTGTTGGCATATAAATAGAAGAAAGAGCTTGTTTTTGGTAAATACTAATGTTAGCTATGAAAGGTTGATGTTTACAACAAAAATTGGGGAAAATGCAGCTGGCTTACCTCTTTTTTATCGTTTAACACAATAGCCAGTATGTGAAGCCTTAGGAAAGATAGTGGTGTTAACCCTTTTAATAGAGCTAACAATTTAGATATGACAATGCAATTTATTGTGATCTATATTTACAAGCTCATGTTAGTAAAAGTTAATTTAGATCCTAAAAAGTTGTATTATATATTTTCCAAATTAAATTTTTTTAAGAAAATTACGAATTTCTAGGTTATCAATAAACAATAGCGAAGTCTTCTTAATTAAGATAAAGATGTGATAAGTTTAATTTAGCAGAGGGAAAAAATTGCTTACAATAAAATGCTATAGGTGTAATTTTTTTTAAGTCATAAATAAAAATTTTAAGCAATTTCAGCGAAAAGATTTCTGATGATAAATTGCAAAAGCAAAAAACAATTTCCTACGACAAATTGTTACATATGTCATTTACGGTATCAACTAAGTTGAAATGTCGTTAGTTATGATATCATGCATGAGATGATGAAGAACATAAAAATATGTCTATTATATGGTAAGTTAATGGAAGTGAAGCGTACAATATCACGTATATCATATGTTACTAAAAATCGTTGCCACAACTTTGATAAAATAATTTCATAACTAACATAATATGAGTCATGCAATTGCTTTTTTGGTAATTCTATTAAGTGCATATAATTAGAAGAACAAAATGGTTAACTAAACAATAAAGACATATGATAATAATTATTGAGAACTTACAACGGTTGATAAACAAAGCAGAGCTCTTATTTAGTCAAACAGAGAAGAAGGGACTGCAACATGCTAAGAAGGAAGTTAAAAAAAGAAAGAATATAGAGTTAATACTATATTTGTTGGAATATAAATAGAAGAAAGACCTTGTTTTTGGTAAATACTAATGTTAGCTATGAAAGGTTGATGTTTACAAGAAAAATTGGGGAAAATGTAGCTTACCTACCTCTTTTTTATCGTTTAACACAATAGCCAGTGTGTGAAGCCCTAAGAAAGATAGTGGTGTTAACCCTTTTAATAGAGCTAACAATTTAGATATGACAATGTAATTTCTTTTTGGATATGGTTTGTTGACAGATGGTGATGGGTTACTTGGCCTTTTTAACTTAGCTGACAATGTCCTATTGAAACTATTTGTCAATTGGACAAACGTAAAATAATACAGATTAATGAATGTCAGAGTTGCTTTCAATCTTTAAAAGGAAAATGTATAACGGTGTGTTAGATTATTTTTCTTCTCTTAATATACGGTATAGCGGACGAGGTCTGTGCTTGTGACTAGTATTGAGCTGGGACAAAGTTCCAAAAGAGGATGATTATTCTGTATAATGGCTGGAAACGTGTCATCTTTGCAATAGCTATGGTTTGATGTTTTGGGACAATTTATCCTGTGTAGGCTGCGCATCTTTTAAAACCTTTGTGGAAGTGGGTGGATTTTAATCGATCATGCATCGCTGTCATAGCATCTTCTTGTCATTTTCATGGCAAAGAATTATGTCCTTCCAAGTCTTACTCAACTGCGATAAAGTTAGAAAACGGGACGGTTTGTGTACATGATGCGGACAAATTGTTGTTATACATGGTACAGTATAGGGGAAGGGAATCTATCGCTCCCACCTGTTTTCAACAGCCAAAAACTTTATATAATGTGCCCATTCGTGTCATCTTTACAATATGCTTTGATTTATGTTTGTGGGACATTTGAAGTTGTTAGCTTGACGACATCCTTGAAAAAGTTTGTGGAAGGGGCCTGGGTTCTAATAGGTATCTCATTCATTTTGTTGCTCATAATGTGTGTTAGGTAGTAAAGTGAATGGTTTTTCATCGATTACAAATGACGTCCAACTATAAAGTTTATATGTAGGCAAAAAGAGGATAGAAATTCATGTCAGCTATAAAGTCTATATGTAGCCATAAAGTGGACTTCGACTAATTTGTGGAAGCAAATACAAAGTGGCTAAGCCGTTTGACTAGTGTATAAATTACTAGTAAAGAAGATAACGCTTTTAATTAAAATGAAAACATCTAACCGTTGAAAAAATTCTATTCTAATAGTTAAGGGTGCCTTAATGCAATTTTAAATTGGTTTTTTGTGTTTTATTATTTTCAATGAAAATTTTGAGTATGTTCAATATTTTAGTTTTTTACTGTTGTATGTCAAAAAAAATGTCTTTGTGTTACGAGCAAATTAATTTAAGAGTTATTCCTTTAGATTTTCGTTGGCAATTGTAATTAGAACTCTTTACCTCTAGTAAAGCAAATAGTTTGAAATAATAAAAAGAGTCCAACGTATTGCTATGGGTTAAAATGTTTCAAAAGTTTCCAAATACTTTTTTAATAATTGTAAAAAAAATAGTTTGAAATAATTTAAACAATCTAAAACATTTTTTTGTCTTTACTTATTTTAAAAGCTTCCGTATAGTTTTTAATTTGATTTGACAAATGAGACATAAAGTAGACGATTAGAGTTAAATTACACTATTAGAGTATAAGAAGATCCAAATTTAAGTTTTTGTTTTTTACCACCATTACGACAACATAGTTTAAGTGGTTTTATTATGATCCGTATGAATACTATAGAAGCAATATAAATATTTGTCTTATTATGAAATTGTTGATAGGGAATCAACTGTAACTGATAAATCAATATACTAATTCAATTTTCATTAATTAGTTAATTGGGAAGTTAATTGATGGAACAATTAAGACTTGTTGATTTTATTAAAGATTTCCATCTTATTTCATTATTAGTAAGTATATTTAATGATTCTTATTAGAATGGTTATAGGAGAGCACAATAAAAATAAAAACAGCATCTAATAAAAAAGAATGTTCTGGTTTTGTTTTTGTTGAAGGGGCCAGCGCTTCAATGGCTTTGGCGTTTATATTCCTGCTGATAATGTGTGTGTGGCACTAAAGTGTTTGTTTTTTCATTGGATGCAAATTAATGTAAGCTATAAAGTCTATATGTAGGCATAAAGAGCACTTCCAAGTAGCAATTCATGTCAGCTATAAAGTCTATATGTAGGTAGCAAGAATAATTGAAATAATATGGCCAGGTAAATACAAAGTGCCCCTACCGCAGTGTTTTTTCATTGGCTGCAAATTAATGTCAGCTATAAAGTCTATATGTAGGCATAAAGAGCACTTGCAAGTAGCAATTAACGTCAGCTATAAAGTCTATATGTAGGTAGCAAGAATAATTGAAATAATGTGGCCAGGACAATCCTAAGTGCCCCTGCCGCAATGTAGATTGTCGTTGTCAATTGTAATGAGAGTTCTCTAATTGTACAAAAACAAATAGTTTTAAATAATTAAAAGACTTGAAGAGATTGTTGTGTCTTAACGTCTATTAAATGTTTTAATATACTTATTAATAATTGTACAAGAGGAGAGTATATAGTTTAAATGGTTTGATTATGATTTTTTAAATATAATAGCAACAATATTAATATTTGTTTTATTATCAAAATATTCTTAGGTTATGGATTAAAAGTGATAAATCAATATAATATCGCAGCATTCGATGGGTTTGTACGATGGAACAAGGGCAATTGAAGGCTAAATGATATTTCAGATTATCTTTGTCTCTAAAGGAAGGTTTGATGAAGCAACCGCATAGTAATAGGAATGGAAAAAGGTTATTGAACAGAGGACTACATATGTTAGATATATTAAAGCTTGTACTCTGGAATGGTATGAATAATGTGAAGATCATATCCCATGAAGCTTGTTTGTAAGTCATCACTATGACAGTCATGAAAGTCGTTTCCTAGTGCTCACTATGACGGTGCTGTGAGTTTCAATGGCTATCTCCTTCATCTTGGTCGTAATAATGCGTATGTGGTAGTAAAGTGATTGGTTTTCCGTTAAGTACAATTTAATGCCATCTATAAAGTCTATATGTAGGTATAAAGAAGATAACGAATTACAAACTAATGTAACTTATAAAGTCTAGATGTAGGGATAAAGAGGGCTTCGAACAATTTGTGGAAGTAAAAACAATGTGACTTAACCGTGTCACTAGTGTATAAACTGCTGGTAAAGAAGATAAAGATTTTCGTTATAACGAAGACATCTTACAGATTAAAATTTTAATTTTAATATTTAAGAATCGGTTAATTTGATATTAAATTTGGATTTTCTGAATTTGTGTTTGAGATTATAATTTTGTTTTGTTGTTATATTTTGATGTTTTTTTCTTTTTGCTGTTGGGAGTAAATATTTTTGTCCTTTGTGTAGCCGATCAATTAATTTAGTCGTCATTATTTAAGTTTTTTGTTGTTGATCGTAATTAGAACTTTACAATTATAAACAAGAAAATAGTTTTAAATAATTAAAATAGCTCAGGGCATTGCTTTGTCTTAACATCTTTTAAAAGCTTTAATATTTGTTTGCAATAATTAAACAAAAACAAATAGTCTAAATTTATTTAAGCAATCGAACGTATTGTTTTGTCTTTACGTCTTTCGAAAACTTTTGTATTTGTTTCGCTTTATGTCACAAATAGAAAACAATCCAGACTACTAGAGTGAAATTCGATTACTAGAGTATATATATATATAACCATTACAAAACGAAATAAGATTCTCAGATATTTCATCTATTATTTTATGACATCCATCGATGACACAGTAGCAAAATAAAAATACTTGAGTTTATTTTATACTCACAGTATATAAAATAACCTTTGGCTTCCTACTTTGGACTTCCTGGGATGACAAAACACAAAGATAAGTCATCATTTATAGGGAAGTAAAAAAAATGCACTCCATTAGCAAACGTTTCTTATTACAATACACAAGAGGAAATAGAAAATTTAACAAATAAACCAACTTAAAAACTCACCTTTCTATCTTCTAGAGTATATGCAGCAGACACTGGTTTATATCTAACTTAAGCTGCGTCCATATCATCTGAATCTGGCAAGTGTTGTCGGCTTTTTAAATTTGAAGCGTCTTGATTCATCTTTAGAACTTCATCTTTAGTATAGATGAAAATCTAACGAACCATGGCAACAAACTCTCTTTAGTGTTGGTAAAAAGCAGCCAGTATTCATGCAAAATAGTTAACTGACATGTTAAAAGACAATCATTAAGTACTATTTCAAAAACAAATTAAAGAGTTCAATAATTCTTACTGCCAAGGGTCATCTCCAACAACCATGACATCACCTTCATTGTCAGTGAACAAAATTTGCCAATTGTTTTTAGACGTCATTAATTCACCATCAAATTCAAACAATCTATCCAATTCCTTAGTCAACTCATCATAGTTGTTAAACTTTGTAAGATCAACTGATCTACCAAGTCCTATTCCTTGCTTGTAAACCTATTGATACCAAAAAAAGAAAAAACGTTTTTACAATTAATAACTGTTAGTTTTAACTTGTTACAATCTATGAAAAAAGCGTACCTTTGTACAACTTCTTGTAGAAAGATTGAGTGCTTTCTGTCGAGTATCTTTTGTGCATTGATTAGCAGAAGGAAAATATTTCTCATGTTCAACATTGTCAACCATTTGGAAACCCGTTAAGTGTTCAAAATTATGATGAGGTTCGATTGGGTTTTTTTGGTGAGTTGAGGTGTGGCTATCAACTATTGGCTTGTTCAACATCTTTGTAATAAGCCTAGTGGGTTCGGGTGTCATTGGACTATTGATGAGAGAAACGCCAAACAGTTTGTATCTTTCATCAATAGAATTTGGATTGTCATGGCCTTCCACTACTATTGGCTTCTTTTTTGGATGTCTTGAATGATTAAGATTAACAAAATGAGATGATGATGAATGAGTTGTCGAGATGATGATGAATGAGTTGTCAACTCATTTCCATTCAATATATCAACTCTGATCCCACTAAGTGATGGGTATTTGCTGAGTGCACAGCATTCAGTATTACTTTGTAGTTGACCATTTATATCTTCATGGTTTGATGGAAACGTTTTTTTAGACTCTGCCAACTTAAATGGTAAGCTTGCTGACATTAATGACGATTGATTGGCGACTAAGATAAACTTCTCACCTTCATCTGGTGCATGTGTTACTGTTGGAATAGCAGTTGTTATTGTTTCATCTATAAGTGATGGAAACAAACCATTGGACGAATTGTAGCTTCCTTCAAAGCTTGACAGTAGATCTTTTGAAGTTAATTCATAGATGAACCTAAAGTTCAATTTAAAAAAACTTTGCCTAGTTGATGCACATGGATCTTTAAGATAAATTCTAATGAAAAATTTATATGACCATTACCTTCTGTAGCTCGAACAGAAGAGTCAGAGAATGGAGGAACCATGGTTGGTCGAGGTCTCTTTAGTATAGGCATTAGAATGGTAATTACAGGAGAAGCAACAATTAGAGGTTCTATTTCCCAAGGTGAAACCGTCTTAGGACGAAGAATACTGCTTCTTTCATCCCAAAAAACCTAAA
>JAOSBN010114603.1:0-10172 GCA_027563595.1 Erythroxylum suave
AGCAAAAGATTAAACAAAGGTCGGATTGGGAAGTAAATAACCCAAAATCAGAAGGAGTAAAACGGCGTCGCACAGAGGCGAAAATGCAAAAACGACGTCGCGCAGAGGATAGGAAAACGGCATCACAGCTGGGCGAGCCGTCGGTATCGCGATAGCACTCGCGAACCCCTTGTCGCGATCGCGAAAATGGACACTGTAGCGATCGTGCCTGCTCACGATCATGACTTCCTTGGTAATTTGGGTATGTCACGATCGTGACTTCCTAGTTTTAACCCTCCTCATTTAAATCAACATAACTTCTAATCCAATAACTCAAAAATTACAATCTATATATCAATAGAAAGCTTATACCATGCCCGACAACTTTCATGAAGGACAGAAAAATCAATTTGGCCTCTAAAGGAATCAAAATTCCACTCAAAGTTTCTGTCCACTAATAATCATGCTAAAATAGTAACGGCAACTTGCAAAAATCATAACTTCACATTCAATGATCCCAAAATTGTATATTTTATATCACTAGAAAGATAAGAACATACTCTAAAACTTTTATGAAGAACTTATTCACAAATTCAACCCCTAACTAGGTCAATTTTTCAGTCAAAGTTTCTGCCAAACTAGTGTCATTCTAAAGCACATCCAAACTTTACAATTTCATATCTTTCAATTCTCACATCCACAAATAACAGATGATACATCATTAAAAAGCTCAGAAAATCTTATATGACTTTCATGTAGATCATTTACTCCAATTCAAATCATATCAATCCAGCAATTTGCCTCAAAGCACAGCATGTATAATTACCACACTCAAGAACATTTTCAAAGTCAAAGTAAAATAACCTTAACTTTGACTGACTAGATCTTTTACTCCCGATATCGAAAAATGTCAAACTTTATGGCGACATAAAGCTTTTAACATAAGCTACAAGTTTCATGCAGATCACTTTCTCAAATTCAGCCCAAATCAAAAAGTCAACTGTCTATGACCAAAAAGTCAAACTTTTCTTAATTCTTCAAATTTTCTCACTTTTTCTCTTTATTTCTTGCTTTTCAACTTCCATTTCAATCCACTAAGTCACTTTAACTTTCATAACCGTACAAATCTATTCAACTCCCAAAATTATCAAAATCCATCAATTCTCTCCTCATCACTTTCTTTTAAGTATAAATACATTTATACCTAACATATACATAATAACACTCATTTCTTTTTACTTATCATTTCTAAATTCTACTTAAAAATCGGGGTCCAATACTTAGATCAATGGTAAGAGGCGTGTTCTTAGAAACAAAAAAACCTTGAGGGGTCGCAAGTTCGATTCCCAAAGAGGACAATACTGATTAAGGTTGGATGCCGCGTATCACCCGCAAACACACGCCGGGGTATAACCCCCAAACACCTACGGGTGGGGTGTGGGGTCCAGAGGCGTGTTTTTAGAAACAACAAAACCTTGAGGGGTCGCGAGTTCGATTCCCAAAGAGGACAATACTGATTAAGGTTGAATGCCGTGGTATAACCCACAAACACACGCCGGGGTATAACCCCTAAACACCTACAGGTGGGGTGTGGGGTCCAACATCAGGTACATCATCGAATGATATAATAAAGTCTTTGTAACTAACACTTTGTAATTCCAACAAGATGTGTAGTAGTTTCAACTGGAGACCAATTCTATATTTTTAGGAGATGAAGTCTAGCACTTAAAATTTTGAGACCCAAAAGAGTTAAATGGCAATTACTATCAACGATTTAAAAGCCCAAAGAGAAGGAAACCTACCATCACAACTTGAGAAACATATAAAGAATGTTAGTGCAATCACGTTGAGGAGTGGTAGGAAACTTGAGGATCTAGAGAGGACTACACAATGGATGGCTAATGAAAAAGAAATTAAGAAGGAGCTTGAAGGAGAAAGGGATTATCATCTAGCTCAAAGGTAAATGTTGAATCCCAATTGTTGTTAAGACTAACCCTCTACCTTTCCATAACAGGTTAGCAAAATCAAATAAGGAGTATAATGGTAAGGAGATATAGGCAAATTTTTAGGTGAACATACCACTATTATATGCAATCAAGCAAGTGTCAGGGTATGAGAAATTCCTTAGAGAATTATATACCAACAAGCAAAAGCTGAGAAGTGATGAAATGATCAAGATGGTTGAAAATGTTTTTTTTTTTTGTCTTTAAAAAGAAAATAACTCCTAAATGTAATGACTCAGGCATGTTTATCATTCCTTGTAAAATTTATAACACTATGATTAAATAAGTTATGTTAGATTTAGGAGCATTAATTAAAGTTATTACACAATTAGCTGATTATACTAACATTTATCTAAATGGGGGTGATTGAGGATGTTAGATTTGGCCCATTGAAAGAAACCAATGTTATTACATAATTAGCTGGTCATATTGACATTTATCTAAATAGGGTAATTAAGGATGTCTTAGTGTAGGTAAATGAATTATTTTTTCTTACAAATTTTTATGTAGTAGATATGAATGATGAAACTTCTTATTATCCTATACCTATCTATTAGGGAGACTGTACTCTAACACCACCCAAACTAAGATAGACATTCGTAAGGGTACCTTTATCATAAAATTTGATGGGCAAGTTACTCATTTCAATATTTTTGATGTCATAAAGCACCCAACAAAATGACCACTCTATTTTTGCAATTAATATGATTGACCTTTCAACACAGGAAGATTATAAGAAAAAGGTATTGATAAACTATAAGTAGTTTCAACTAAGGAAGAGACCAAATCTTTAAATTTCTCGAGGGAAAGATTTATTATTAGTTAAAGCGTACTTCTTTATTGCTCTAGATATAAACTATTTCTAAATAAATTATGTCTTTATTGGGTTGATCCTTTTATGATTACTAATGTCTCTCTATATAGTGCAATAAATGGTCAAATTCTTACATTTAATATTACATTGAGGACAAATTGAATACTAAGTGTAGGGGTGGGGCAATGTTTATTTTAAGTTCTTTTTGCATGTTAAAAAAAGTTCTCTTTTTTTATTGCTTTTAGGGCTATATAGTTATAGTTAGAGAGTAGAATTAACTAGAAAACTCATGAAAAATTGAGCATGTATTTTTACTCTTGTGATCAATTAATGTAAATTTTCTTTAGAAGAGTAGTGACTAGTAGGTAGACATGAGTTAGTGGTATTTTGAGCCCTTTAGACTAATAAATATATATTAGTCTTATTGTCATTTATTTACTTGTGACTTTTATGACATATACATTCTGACTTTGTCTTAGTTTTCTATTCAAAACCACAATTTTATCATATGTGTTAACATGGAAATGATAAAGGCATTCTTTATTTTAGAAGCACATTAGCCAAATAGCTTACCCAATGATATGATTTTTCCTTTAGATAAGCCTTTTGAGCTTTATTACCTTTTTGTTTTTGTGTTAACCATATTACAAGCCCTTAACTTACCAAAATGTCTTATCAAAGCCTTAAAACTAGTGGAGCATTTATGATCATTGATGTTTATTGATGCTCAATAGAATAATTTTAAGGGTATGCATTTATGTGGGTTAGTTATAATTATTAGAATGTGATTTTTTCGCCAATCAATGAGTTCCATAATTGCTTTAGTTCCTTTCAATTTTTTTAACCTTAAAAAATAAAAAAGAAGAAAAGGAAAAAAAGAGAATAAAAGAAAATAAGTTATCAAAGAGGAAAATCATTTGTTTTGCAAAGTAATTCGTTAGTCTTTCCTCCTAAAGTTATATGGAATGGATTAATTGATTATAATGCAAATAAGGAAGAAGTTATTGTGAAGGGTCACTAATTATGGTTAGAGATGGCAAAACCGACCCAACCTGACCTCTTTTTTGGCCCGGGTTGATAGGGTCATGGGCGTTCCACCGGCTGACCCCATGGCTAGTCCTGCCCGACCTGTGGCCTGCTCGTTACTTCCAAAATGACATCGTTTTGGAAGTTTTTTGCTTAAAATACAAATGGCGGGCTATCCCGTCTAACCCGCCGGGCCACGTGCCATCATAGCCCGGGCCCTTGGCCCAGCCCATTGACGTTCCTACTTATGGTTACAATGTACTATTTATCATTAAGTATTTTTAGTGATTTCTTCTAATTATTTATGCTTCATATTGTATGTAGTGTGAAGGCTTGAATCTAGGTTGTAAAGCAAAGTTTTTACATTCAGCACACTTAACAGTACCCAATTTGAGTGGATGTTAAATTTTGCACTTGATACCTTATCAAGTGTTTTTCTTGCTTCACTAGTTTTGATGGCTTTTAAACTATATGGTCCAAATACTTCTTACCTTAACCTTTAGCCTTATTACAAATTTGAAAACTCCTTTGATTCATGATTATGCATGTGAATCTTCAATGGTGGAGAACTAAAATTATATGCAAAGTTATAGAATGTCTTGATCATGAAAGGTGTTTGAGTGTACCTCTAGATCTTTCTTATTTTTAAAGACAACTTGTCAACGTCTACCCCAAGGTTTTTCAATTTTTAAAGGGAATAGTTATTGATTGATTATAAGTAAAAATATTGAATGTTTAATTATTTCTACGGTTTTGACAGTTATTCCTCTTTTCTTATGACTATCTATTTTTAGCAAATATGGAAAAAGAGGAATTGTTTTAGTTTTGGTTTGGATTTTTGGTGTTGCCTAAGGAAAATAAAATGTTAAGTGTTGGGAAACTTGATAAGTGAATGATTGATGATATATTTACTCCTTAATGCTTAGTGATTAATGATATGTGGTGCTTAAAATATTTATTTTGGTTTATATTTTGTTTTGGGTACAAGTTGGAGGAACAAAATCCAAAATAAGCTAAAAACATATCCTTAGTGTCTTCCTATTGATTTTCAATCTTATTGTCTTAGTGGAGTAAGAAGGAGATAATTTAGGGTGAAACGGGAGAAAGAACGAAAGAAATGAAGTTATTATAACTTACATGGTCATGTATAAGACCATTTAAGTCACCAAAAGTGCGTAGGAGCTCGAAGATAACATTTCAACCACAAAAAAGGACACACATGGTTACTTGCACACTAGTTTAGCCATTATTAATGTTTTGGGATTTATGTATGAATTATTTAGAAACTCTAAATATATTATTCATATATGAACTTATTGCCATAATATATATTGAAATATGTAGTCATTGTAACTCTAATTCACTTATGGTAAACTAATGGTTAAGCATCATTAAAGATAACACAGTATCAATTAAATGACCTGAGCTTATATGGTTGTTAGCTAGATTAACTTGTTTTCTTATTACCTAATGGTGTTGTGACACTAAATCTATAAAGCTCATTCTTAGTTTTTTGAAATCTAGAACTAATTAAAGAGCTTGTTTTAATTAGACAAAACTTAAGGGAAAACTAGGATTAACAACATTTGTTGTTAATAAATGATTAACAGTTTCAAAGAGAGGTACGAAAGTAACATAATGATTGATTTTAAACATTCATGTGAAGCCTGACATTGAATTGCAAACTAGAATCAAAACCTATTGATAAATCTTAGCCCTTTGTACTGTTTGATTTGATTTGTTTTCAATAGTTTAGTTTTACTTTATTTTGTTAATCAAATTAAGCCAAACCCTCCCCCCCAATCCTAAACACTGGTTTATTCAATATAAAAGCTAAACACACACTCTTTGTGCCACTACTATAAAATTTTAGTTGTGTAGATTTGTTTTTATTTTTTGATGTGTTTGACACTTATTAATTTAGGTCGTCAAGTTTTCTTACTATTTCTTTCATCTTAGCTATCAAATTGATTATGTCATTTATATTATGACGTGTTGTTGTTATGTCTACCTTTGCTCTTCTTAACTTCCATCGGTAATTATTTATCATCTTCCTTTTCAATAAATTTTATTGCTATCTTTAGATTTTTTTTATTTAGCATTCCACCCACTACATTATCTATCATTTATCTTGTAGAATTGGTTAAACCATTGTAAAAGGTCTAAACTTGCATCAATATAAGAAGATGTTTAACCCTTAAGTACTAATTACATAACCGTGAGAGCATTGGGGAGCCTTGATCAATGTTTGATACTCAGGAAGACAGAAGAAGGCAAAGACTTGTAATTAGGTAAGAAACACGAGCATTTTCAATGATTCGGCATACAGTTGTGCACATTGATAGAAATCTTCGACGAGATGCAAGATTTAGATTTGAGACAAAAAGATAGCTTGAGATAGAACTTGGGTTGAATGTTAGCTAGATCACATGCATGAGGGAGACATGAAAGCTCTAAAGACTTAATGTATGCTCATATAGATAGACCATTACTAATAGACTTAACATGGGTAAATATTGGACTAGACCAGTATGCAATAGAAGGTTTTGGGCTTGGATGAGTCGTCATCAGTGGATAAAGATCAAGAGGAGATTCTGGATGATGTGGAAGATAAGATCATGGTAGCTATACATTACCTCTAAAAGGTAAAGACCATGTGGGAGGATCATCTGAAGATAGTAGAGTTCTTCATGAATATGGATGTATCATTCCAAGTTAAATACAATCTCTCATCTTGTTAGTTATGATTTAGTTAAATCATATTGGATAGAGTTTTATTTAGATAGGAATGTCATCTAATTGGTTAGTGTGATGTAATTTGATAAGAATAAAGGTGATCTATTTAGTTCAGTTTAATTAGGATTTGAATTGTAAAGCTAGAGATGCCTATAAATAGCTTATTTGAGTCTTACTCCTAAATGAGAGAGATATAAGGGAAGGGAACACATTGAGAAAGAGCATTCATTCCTATACTTTTTGGGAAGTAATAAAGTTTGGTTCTTACCATATCTCTCATGTGTTTGTTGTTGCCTATGATTATTTAACACTTTCTTTATATTCTTAGTCAAGATTGAGAGCTAAACAATTCGAGGGTAGTGAGCTGGTTAAGAACAAGGTTTTGTTAGTCAACGTTCATGTAGGAAATCTGAGCCTTACTTAAAAGGACCTAAGTGTGATTCTAGTGTAAAGAAATAGGCACGAATTCAGTATAGGTTTGGTGTCTAAAAAAGCTTTGTAATAAGAATAATGTGGGCACCTAAAAGATCCTTATATCTCTCTTAGATTTCATGCAAAATTTCAAAGTTAAATTACTAGAAAAGATGTTATTCTTTAACTTCACTATTTAAGATGGTGGAAAATATTTAGTAAGAAATTTCTCCTAAAAAAACCCTCTTTATTAGTAACTAATATTGTAGGTAATGTTTACAATCATTTCTTAGTCTGATCTCTCCTATGCTTTTCCTCCTTAGTTTCAAGTTGCATTTTCACTGTATATTTGTTTTCTTTTTCAGTTCAACCTCTTCGATTATGACCAAGTGTTCATTCAAACTTTAGGTCTTTTTTAAAAGAAAATTGATTATTGACATCTTATTATATATTGAGGATACCCCTAAACTCAATCGAAACAAGCATAAAAGAAAAAAAAAAGAAATTTATAAAGAGATTTTAAAAAATAGTTATTGAATTTTCTAGAATTTAGATGCTTTTCCAATGACATCAAAAACTTTATAGATGTATTCTCTACTTTTAAAGTTTTTCTATTACTAATTTATTACCTACTTTGACACTTATTTTGTAATTTCAACATAAGTTGAGAAAAAGATGATCTTGTCAAGCATTTCAATACGCAACTAGAAAAGTAATATGTAATTATGAATAAAATGAGCATAAATAAATTTATTTAATTGACTTCAACCTATGTAAAAAAGTTGAAGTCAAGAGTGTTGGTATTAGTCATTTGAATTAGTGATATAACTGAGTAATTGGGGGCATTCATGACAAGATATTTTGTCACATCCCACTTCCAAAGTGTATATACCCAATCATTTAGAGAATATTCAAGTACAAATCCTATGACAATGGTATGTTAAAGCAAACATAATCCCTTAAATGGCATCATAAAGAATACACAATACTTAAAAACCTCAACTCTTCATTTCATTCATAAAAGTTTACACAGTATTCATTAAACCAATATTTACTGTTAAGTTAGGAGAACTTTACGATGTTTTAATTTTGATGACAAACTAATAATAATAATGTTAGAAACAAATGAACGTTTTGACAAGTGTGTTAAGTGTGCAGAAGAAGTACAGAAGACAGAAGAAGTGCAAAACACAGTCGAAGTACAAAAGACAGAAGAATCGCAAAACAAAGACGAAGTGCAAAACACAGAAGAAGCACAAAACACAGACGAAGCACAAAACAAAGAAGAAGCACAAAAAACAGACGAAGTATAAAACACAGATGAAGTACAAAACATAGTCGAAGTACAAAAGACAGAAGAAGAACAAAACACAGACGAAGTGCAAAACACAGTCGAAGTACAACAGACAGAAGAAGCGCAAAACACAATCGAAGTATAAAAGATAGAAGAAGTGTAAAACACAGACAAAGTGCAAAACAGAAAAGAAGCACAAAACACAGACGAAGTACAAAACACAGACGAAGTACAAAACATAGAAGAAGTGCAAAACACATAAGAAGCGCAAAACACAAACGAAGTACAAAACACAGAAGAAACGCAAACAGACGAAGTACAAAACATAGAAGAAGCACAAAACACAGACGAAGTGCAAAACACAGTTGAAGTACAAAAGACAGAAGAAGCACAAAACACAAACGAAGTACAAAATACAGAAGAAGCGCAAAGCACAGAAGAATTGCAAGACACAGACGATACTTAGAAGAAGTTACGCCAATACATCAGACTGTTACTTAGTTGAAGTTGATTACAGAACTCAAGTAAATAACGGTTTTCAAGAATTAAGAAACAACTCTCAAGATTCAAGAAGCGGTTATCAAGGACTAAGAAGCAGTTAGAGACTGAGAATATAAGTACTAGTCGTAGTCGAAGATATTAAAAAAAGAAAAGGGATGAATCCTACAACTATTAGAAAAAATCTTTTGATCCTTGAGCTATCTAGTGCTTACTTAAAAAGTCAGTAGTGCGATTATTAGAGAGCTAGTATTACTGTAACAAAAGCTCACATTATCTTTCTATTAAGAGAGAGAAAAGACTGAGAGCCTAAAGAGGCTACGTTACTAGAAAGAATACTTTGTGAAAGAGGGCTGAAGAGGCTCTGAAACGAAAGAAAGAATACCTGTAATTGTTTGAAGTAAAGTGGAACACTCAGACAAACTCTGAGGACTGGACGTAGCCCATGGTTTGGGGTGAACCAGTATAAAATCGCAACGTCTATACTCTAACCTTTTACTTCAGTTTATTTCTGTTGTTAAACATTTTTTATAGAAGTAATTTGCTATTTGATTTTGTAACAATTTTCGTATAAACTTCACAATACTCTTTTAACAAGTTTAAGAAGTTCTTATTATTCTTTTTAATTTGTATTCACGAAAAGGATACACCATTCTACCCCCCCTTCTTGTGTATCTAGTTTATCATATACGAGTTCTTTATTAACGTATGATTTACTTCATTGACATCCTTTATACATATGTTCTACATGACCTATGTAAACTACTTAAAAGCAATTACAACTCCTCAAATGCTAGCTGACAGACCTTTGAGCCATATCTTGGTCCTAAAATGTAACGTATGATTTACTTCATTTACATTCTTTATTAACGTGTGATTTACTTTAATTGGTATCAGAGTTCGGTTTCCAAGAACCTCCTTTACAAAGTGAGGATAAAGATCCATGGTAGAATCACATGTCTTTATTGCTGAAGGTTCCTCCGTCACAAGACCTCCTGCTTTCAATAGTGAAGATTATCATTATTGGAAGGATAGGATGTGGCTCTTCATTGAATCCACATATATTGATCTTTGGGATATCATCGAGAATAGACCATACGAACCAGTCGATGATGAAAGAAATGTCATTCCTCGTAACAGATGGTTAGCCGATCACAAAGCTAGATTTCAGCTAAATTCGAAGGCCAAGTTCTTTTTGAGTTATGCGTAGAGCAGAAGTGAATATGATAAAGTTCATGGATGCAAGACTATGAAGGAGATGTGGGACACCCTATCCATCGCACATGAAGACACAAACCAGGTGAAAGACTCAAAAATCAGTATTCTTGTACACTAGTATGAGCTGTTTAAAATGCAGGAAGATGAGTCTGTTGATCAAATGTTTGGACGATTTCAAACTATCGTTAATGGA
>JAOSBN010114604.1:0-10172 GCA_027563595.1 Erythroxylum suave
TCTAAGGGGGTATTTATACTACCCCAAATTTAAAACAAACCACACATTAAGATATTACAAGAATTAGTCATCACACATTCTACCTAACACGTCTTAACATATTAACCACATATTCTATCTAACTCACAAACACCACATATTCTACCTAACTTACGAACATGGTTTGGGCTCCATAATGGATCAAGTTTATGATCCAACATTTTTTTTTTACATTAAGTAAAGGAGCGTCAATCCACCAAATCAAGAATACATATTGCAGCGATAAGGAATACACACAGCAAATTCGAACAATATAAAGAATACCTAATGAAGCAATGGAAGACTCTCCATTAGAACCCCGACGTGAAGCTCCTTGTCAAGCCCTTTTGATCAGGTTCAGAAGCAAAAAAGATGGAAAAGTGTGTCTATTGAATCCATTTGAGCAGGTTATGCAAATTGGGTATTCTCCAAAAACACCATCCAAAGATTTGAACTTGTTGGATTATCATGCCACAGAGATTGCTACAGCTTATAGCATTCGATTCAACGATCGTTCAAGATTTCCTCCTCCGCGAATGGCGAACTATGGCCAATATTTTGATGATGACAGGGCGGTTTTGTCTTCCACTTTAGATGTGATAGTGAGACTATGTTCTCCATGAAAGAAGGTGACAAGAAGTGGACTTTGATCAATGAGGGTCGAAGTTTCAAGTACGAGGATGTTGCTTTCTACAAGGGGACATTGTATGGTCTTGAAAGGTCGGGGCTTGTCGCAGTGTTCAGTTCATCATTGGAATTTTTTCATACGATCCCATCTCCAGTCCCATCTCCAGTTTCAGGCAGTGGTGGTTGCAGGTACTGATCGAGTCTTTTGGTGATATTTTCATGGTTCATGCGAACTTGCTTCCTCCTGACAATGACGATGAGTCTTTTCTATACTTTAGTCACTATGAGATAGAAACTTTTAACTTATATTAGAACCGACGGAACTACTCATCAGAGACTTGTGTTCTTAGTCTTCAAACTGAAATTGAAGGAGAAAATATGGGAAGAGGTTCAAAGTTTTAAGGATAGATCATTGTTTCTCGGTGATAACTGTCGATTTACCATTGCTGCTAAGGGATCAGCAAAGCATATAGGAAATCACATTTATTATAAACAACATTTGGATTTTCTTAGTATGGATTATTCAATCACAGGACTTGAATGGCGTGAAATTAGATTGTTCAAAAGAATCAGAGTTTGCAACTTCTAGGATGGTGTTGGTATACCATCAGTTTGTTTTCCTAATTTGGCTGATATGTTTTGGCCACGGCCAATCTGGTTAAGGCCAAGTCCAACATCTGAATCTCAAATTTAAGTATATCTCTAAGTTGTTTTGCTGATTTCTTATTAGGATGATCCATCTTATATAGCTTAAGCACTCGGACGTCGCAATTTCTCTTTAGTTCTATTCAATCAGTTGAGCTTCTGGTGCATTTCATCTGTTCTGATAAAGTTGAGTCAAAAATTGGCTATTAGGCTTGACGATGATGAAGAAGCTGACAAGTCTGTTGAACTCTCAGAATGGACCGTAGTTTCTGATTTTTAGGGACCAAGTTTTCAGTTTGAGCTTTGCTTCTTTCTCTACCATTCTTATGTAAGTATCTAGCTCCTCTAATTCTTTCAACTTTTCTTTTTCAATTGGCTTCTGAAACTTTTTCTTTCTTGAAGGTGCACTCTTGAAGGTTGAAGAATGTACCTTCTACTAGCTGCTTTAGGACAAGCCTTTCAGGACCCTTGAAGACTTCTTGTGACTCCCTCAAACATTGTTCACGGAGGCTGCAACAAGATTGAAGATTTTCCAACTTCTGTACCTTGATTTGTACTTAGAATGTTTCTTCAAAGTTGTAAAAATACTTCCTTACTAGCTTATGAATGTATGATAGTAGATTGGTTGTATTTGTGAAATTCTTTGTCACTCTCATATGGAATCCGAATAACAACTTCAATTTTGAGCTAAACTTCTGTTTTTGAGTAATGTACTACTTCAATTGAACTACTTCTAAAAAATGTTTAGCTTCTGGAAAAACAAAACAAGATGAACACAACAACAATTCTGGAAAAAAATGATCTGAAGGCTTTTTGTATTGATGAACCCTTTTGTAACTCTCTTCTTACAACTTGAAAGGAATGAAGATGAGCTTTATATTAGCTCTCAAGCATTCTGATACAATTTTGGAAAATGACTAAAAGATAAAGACATAATCTGAAAAATAAAACTAGACTAATACAAGCATTTCCTCATTTGCCAAAAACATAAAAGTAAACAATTTGTCTTTTATTATAATAGAAACTATTCTCTTCAACAACTAATTAATTCTTCAGGAGACAGAATCCTGACATTGCAAATATGATTGTCAGCCAAGAAAGTGAAGTGCATGATGTGCCAGCTACACATGTTTTGTTTAACTCTAACAAATCTTGATTACACTTATTAATCTTCCTTGAATTCAGTTTCAGGTTTTTGTTCGCTATTCTTCCTGCTCTGCATTTCTTCTTCTTTTCTGTTCTTCTTCATTCTACATGTTTTGATATCTTCACAACTGCTTCTATCTTCTCTTCGTCTTCCTTTTTGCATTGAATTTCACTCATCAAGACCTGACTTTCATTTCTTCGATCTATACAACCTTGAATCAAGCCAAGTATCATCATTTTCAATTTCCATTTGCACCTAGAATCCTTTTGCTTCCCTTTCAGCCTTCTTTTCTTCCTTATCTTCATTGACATAGCTAATTCCTCCACCATCTTTAATATTTCAGGCTGCACAAAACAATTCAATTCAACATTCTTCAGGTTTCCAATTCCTCATCTTTTCATTTTCAAGCAGGTGTGCATATATTTAAATTAATTTGCAGACCGTTGATGGTGAATCATAAACCTTGTGTGGAGATACCCGCCAAATCTTAACTTTTAAGCAATAGCAAGCTGTGGGCTCCTGATCCAGTGGAGAAGAAGACTTACATAACACTTTTTTTTTCTTCTTTTTTGGCATTCACTAATGGATTCAGTTTGGACTTTTGCTTCCTGGGATGATTCTTGTCTAGAACATCAGGAAGCAGATGATCTCAGCTATGTTGATGTTGACATGAAAAATTTTCTGTTTGGTCGAGAATCTTCCATATCTTTTCATGGAAAGTCTAAAGTTCTTGGTAGAGAAAACAAACATGAAGCATAATACTTCTGGTAATTGGTAAAAACTGGAACAAGCATTACCAACAAGAACACTTAACCATTAAATGATCAGTAAATACACATATCTGATGATTATATCAATACCTTCTAAATCAAATCCTAACAAAGAAGTAAAAAGAAAACCATCCTGATGATCATCTTTTCAAGAATGATAAGAACACAAAAATGGCGGATGGATCATTACTAGAAGAGTTAACCTTTTGTACGAAAGAACTACAAAAAAAAGAAAAGAAAAAAAGGATACTGTGTTAAAATATTTTTGATTTGACAGACAAAAATTAATTGAATTTTATCAGTTTTTAATAACTTCTCAATTAAGTAAATTTGATCTGAATAAAGATAATAAAGTGATTCAATAAAAGATCTGGATTAGTGTGTCAAAGTTCAGGAAGAAAATGGACCATAAAATGAGTTTTTAAAAATTTTCTGAATTTATTATATTGATAATAAATAAAGTTTAACTCCAGGAAATGAAATAAGGCATTCTACAGTCATTTTTGAGTAAATTTTTGTGTTACGAACTCAACATGAGTGAGACACTTGAAGTTTTCGTGTCTTGTATAGTAGGCTCAATGTTTGATAACATACGATAGTCGCTTTGAATGAGATTTTTCGAGACAAAAGTCTCAAGTAAAGTTAATTGATGATTTGTTCAGCACTCATATGTGATAATGAGAATGCGCATTCGGGACATTTATTAATTGTGCATTGTCGCATATAGCATGCCTGTATAGAATGTGAAGATAACATACAAACGTATCACTTATGTTTGCGGATTTTTGAATGCTGATGTGATTGTAGTCACTATAGTAGCTTTTCACTTTGTTATTTGAATTGTTTTGCTTATATGTTTGAGGATGTCTCTGGTCTTGTGTTTAGTTATTCTTCCCACAAACGTTGACCTTATATGAGATTTTGAGATGAGCATAAAGGCATTAGATAGAGGAAAGTCATTACTCAAAAAATTTATTTGCCCACAGGTGGTACTGTCATGAGAGTTGATGTTGTGCTTCTAATCGTTTTTATATGGAGTTCTAGTTGTACATGTCATGTGTTCAACCCACAGGTGTTGCAAAATATTTGTAATAAGATTCTCGCTACAGATACTATTTTATGGCTTTGATTATCACTGTTATCCTGCATTTGTGTTGATCTTTACATTGTCATTTTGTAGTCACCTTTTCGATCAATGAACACAGTGTCACTATTGAAACCTTGACTAATTTCAATTTGAAGAAGTGGATAGAGGATGTCGATGACATATATTGATATGACCATACATTCGGATAGGCCACCTTTACCTATATCCTGTAGCTCGGAGGCTAATAAAGCAACCTATGCATCTTAAGATCAGTCGAATAGATTATGTTGCATGCTATCTCCATAATGCAGGGGGTTCATATCTGGAAGAAAGCTAACTAAAGAAAAGGAGAAATTGATGGTTGGCAATAATGAAGAAGTGAATGAAATATCTATAAAGAATTTATGTTTAAACCTTCATACATGGTTCATTTTGGTTTTTACATGATACACTTTATATCTAATATTTGTATCAGTATTACATAAAGAAGATTGTTGTTTTGTAACTGATACTTCGATTGTATAGTTATCTTTCAATACAAACATATTAGTACAACTTTTTTGTCATATAATTTGTATAGAATGTGTCTTGCCCCAAATGAGATATATGCTTCTTCATACCTTGCCGAAAAGGTTATGAAAAATATAAGCCTGATAAAGTCAAAGTCATACATGTGGCATAAACACTTAGGCTATATTTTTAGATATAGAGTTGAGAGATTGATAAAGAAAAACATTCTCCTACCTTTAGTTTTGATGATCTGGAAACATATGTTGATTATTGCAGGAGTAAGTTGACTAAAATAAGGAGAAAAGGTGTCAACTTGTGCTTTTGGCTTACTGGGCTTTGTCCACATAGCATATGAGGACTTTATACAATTAGCTTATGCATTTCTAGATATTTTATGGCATTTAAGGATGATTAATCCTGTTATGGTTACATGTTTTTGCTCACGGAAAAGTCTGAATTTCTTGATAAATTCAAGATCTTTAAGGCTAATGTTGAGAACCAATTGAAAAAATCTATCAAAATTGTTGGATTTGACCATGGAAGAGAATATTATTGCAAACATTGGGTTTTAGGACAAGAAAAAGGTTTGTTTGCCAACTATATAGAATCGGGTGAAATAGTGACTCAATTCACTATGCCAAGTAGTCCCGAGCAAAATGGTGTGCCCAAAAGACATAATCGCACCCTAAAGGACATGTTGACGTCAATGCAGAGTAGGACTAACCTACCTGATTATCTGAAAAGGTGGAAGCTTAACCATTCACACATTTATGTATAGAGTTGCCTTGTTAAAGTACAATTGTATAATTCTTATGAAAATAAATTATAAGCTTGTTATACTCGTTGCGGTTTATTTGGATATCCTAACCACTTTAAAGGTTACAAATTTTACTATAGAGAAAGAGGGAGCTAGAATTGTGGAATCACAAACGACTAAGTTTTTGGAATATGATATCTATGCTGAGGGTGGTCCTTTTTTCCCTTCAGATGAGAGCAAATCCACTACTTATACAGTAAGGTCTAGTAGATCAAGGTCTTAGTATCATACCTGTATAGGAACAAGAACTCATACTTGTACAAACAGAGGTTCCTAGGGTACAAGAACCAATGCAATTGTGAAGACCCACTATAATGAGATGACCTATTATCTCATCTGATTACATAGTCCATTTGGGTGAACAAGACTATGATATTAGACATGTTGTGGATCCAGTTACTTTTACAGAAGCTTTTTTTGGACCCCATACAAATTTGATGTGGGAAGGAAAAATACAATCCATGAAATATAATAAGGCGTGGGAGCTAATTTATTTATCTCATAATTGCAAACCTGTCAGTTGTAAATAGTTGTTTAAGACCAAGAAGGACACTCAGGGTAAATTGAGTGGTTCAAGATTCAGTTGGTTGCTAGAGTTCACTCAGAGAGAAGGGGTTGACTTTAATGTTACCTTCTCTCCTGTATCCTCGAAGGATGCATTTAGAGTGATTATGACAATAGTAACTCATTACGATATAGATCTACATTAGATGGATGTTAAAATTGCAAATGATGACTTTATGAAGAGGTCTATATGGAGAAATCTGAAGGATTCATGATCAACTAGAGACTTACATAGTTTAAAAATTGAGAAAATCAATATACAATTTGAAACAGGCTCCTAAACAATGATACTTAAAGTTTGATGAGGTTTTAACATCTTTTGGCTTCGTGGAAAATAAAGTTGGAAGTTGCTTGTACTACAAGGTCAGGGGGAGTAAAGTTTCATTGTTATATGTGGATGATATATTGCTCGCATCAAATGACTTGACCATGTTGCATGAGGTTAAGCAATTTTTGGCCAAGCATTTTGACATGAAAGACATTGGAGAAGCATCTCCTAGGTATTCAAATTTTTAATATGACTGTTTGTACGCTAGTTGTGACACCTAACTTTTATGGTGAGAGATATATATTGACATACAGAAGAGTCAACAATTTAAATCTTGTAGGGTATACAAACTCAGATTTTGTGCTCAGATGACAAAAAGCCCATTTCAGATTATATCCTCATGTTAGCAGATAGTGCAATATCGTGGAAGAGTGTCAAGCAGACACTGATGACTTTCTCAACTAAGCACGCAGAGTTTGTAGCATGTTATGGGGTTGCTGCGCAGGTGATTTAGCTCAGGAACTTAATTTCTGAATTATCTGTAGATGATTCAGTAGCTAGACCCATCTAGCTGTATTGTGATAATCTTGCTGCTGTGTTGTTTAGGAACAACAATAAGAATATCATATGGTCTAAACATTTGGAGGTCAAATACTTGACCATACAAGAGTTGATACAGAAAGGTGACATTGAAGTGGAGCATTTAAGGACTGAGAATATGCTTGTTGATCATTTAACTAAAGGACTTCACTTGTTTATGTTTGAAAGACATGTATAAAGTATGGATGTACTGAAGTCCTTAAATACTATTAGTTAGGGACTATTACGTTTGCTTCTTGTATGTTTATGCATTTTGGTGTATTATGATAGTATGGTAGTTATCAACAAAAATGATCATTGTTTATCCTCAGTCATAGTGGTTATTGTTATAATATGTGTGAAAGTCTTAAGGTCTTTGTCGATCTTAAGCATTGCTAAGGTCATTGGGCGTATATATGGATTGGCATTGAGCCTATGTCATTAGGACATATATAGTTTAATATGTATATCCATGGATGTTAACATGACATAGGGGAACATAAGTGTTTAATCCCATAAAGATGTTCTCTAATGAAATCTAGCATTCAGTAAGGAATCACAAAGGTTTTCTCTAATGATGTTTAGTATTTGGTGAGAGAAAACAAGATTGTCTGATACAATTTAGTATAAAGTTTAAAGAAATCGAGACGTACAAACAGAAAGATGATACATATTAGATCATATAGATATCATCCTAGTTTGCCATCCATTTTCTCATTCATGTTAGTGAGGTATTAGATATGCGTGATTATATTAGAGTTATGTCACACATGAAACATGTGTTTGATATTTTTCGATATTGAAAGTCTTATGGGACGAAATAATGGGCCTTCATTATCTTTGGATCAAATATTTTGTTTTAAACTTAGTATCATTATAGTAATGTGGCTTAACTGTATTTTCAAACTATTTAAAAATTTGTTTCAATACTGCAATTAATTATTGTCCAAGAGGAAGAATGTTAGAAATTTTTTCATTTGGTGAAAAAAATTATTTGCCTTTTATTAGTTTTTAATAAATTATTAGTTAAGTTACGTAAATTTGATCTAGATAAAGATAATAAAGTAACCCAATAAAGGATTTATATTATTGGGCTGAAGTTCAGGAAAAAATGGACCATAACAAGTGTGGACTAAATCCATATCAGGCCTGTGATGGGAAAGCTCGATATGGAAGTTATATATGTATAAGGTTAAAGTCTCCTATAATTGCTCAATTCATTCGTGAACGTAAAGTTACTCTGACCCATTCAAAGATTCATGATTGAGAAAACTGCAAAATCATGTTAACAACATTCCGGTGATTGACTTTCGTGAATGTTATGGGGAAAACAGATTTATTTCGGCATTGAAAAGCTTGTTGAAAGTTATGGAACTAAAATTAGGTATTTTTGTGTTTTTTTCGTTCATTATCTTTCATGTTCAATCCTGGATGCATAACTGAGTCTCGTGTTATGCACTATATACTGAGCAACAACCTTAAGGCTAAGAAAATCAGTAGCAAATTTAGCCATGAAATTTGCAAACTCATTGAAACTATTGACACCATCACCATTTGCATCTGCCTCTGTCATCATCTTCGTTAACTCGGTGTATGACAAAGGCTGATCCATTTTATACATTGATCTTGCAAATTTGACAACAGTGATGTAGCCACTACCGTCACGATTAAACAACCAAAAAACATCCAACAATTGTTCTGGTTAATGAGGGTGTCCTTGTTCATGTCAGGGAGGATAAGGTTGACCAACTCGTCGAACTCAACATAGCCATTACTGTTGGCATCCATGCTATGGAGGAGATCGTGGATTTGTTCTCCTGTGGGTTTGAGATCAAGTGAAAGGAGGTGAGCGGTGAGCTCTAAGTGCTTGAGGCTACCATCTGAGTCCATGTCAAAGGGCATGAAGATGGATTCAAGCTGCTTTAGTTGTTCCTTTTGGAGGGTCCCTGATATGGTTATAATCAATCAAATGGACTGAAAATAGCTTCCTGTCGTAGGAAAGTTTCGATCTTTAAAGAAATGATTGGAAAGATTATATCTTGAAAGAAAATGTTGTGAGAACCTTTCAGATTCTTGCTATAGTAATGGTCCAAACGTTTATGCATTTAGTGGGTATTCAATTCCTGATTTTATGGTAACTTTTATTTTGCTTGATGAAAGTACAATCATATAGGTTTTTTCTTTGATATTGGGTCCCAAAAGTTTATGTTCTCTTCTATTAACATACACCACGTATTTAGGGATTGAAAGCTTAGAATAATTCCAAAAATGCAAATCTTCCAAAACAAATAACAATGGCAGGAGGTAATTTTGTTTTCTTCAACATTTATTTATTTTCTTATTGTAATGTATATTATTGTTGAATCTATGTTAGAATGTGCTTACATTTGGTATCAGAGCAAGGTCAACCTCTGTCTTGTTGACGTTTTTGGAGAATTTCACAATTCTAGAAAAAAATTTCAAATTCGAAAACTTTCGATTTAGCGTTGCTTTTGGATTTTTTCTTTAAATTAAAGGTAGAAATTTTCAATTGAGGTTTTAGGAGTGTTTCTACTTTAAAAAATGCATTTTTTGTGGTGTGGTTTTGTGGAGCATCCAATGGGTCCTGACTTAGGTTGGTTTAACCCAGCTAGAGGTTGAAGAAGACCATATGGATTAAACTACATCGTTTCGTATGTATTTGAAATCCAAATCAGATATTAGACTGCATTGTTTTATCTGTGGTGTTGATTTCGTCTTTTTAAGTGGTTTTCTCTCCGTTTTGTTAGTAATCATATTGTGTCTTTAGCTATGTTGTACGTTGATATTCCATTTGAATTACTGTTAATCATGCAATGGATTATTCCATAACTATTATATCTATATTTAGCCTTATGAATAACATCATGGATAAAAAGTTTTTAGTGATTAATTATTAGGGCTTAGCCACAACGACCTCTAATTATATATAAATTATATATTTATGTAATTAATCACATAAAGTTTAGAGACTTTTTGTTGGGTCCGAGCTCAGGGGAGCTGGTGGCCCTGAAACAACCCGGCCCACACCAATTGGTATTGTCTGCTTTGGTCGCTCGAGGATTACGACTCGAAACCACGACCTCACGGTTTTGTTGTTCTTTAAGAACACGCCTCTTACC
>JAOSBN010114605.1:0-10169 GCA_027563595.1 Erythroxylum suave
CATCTTTCATCTTTTCTTCTATTTTTGGTGTTGGAACTAAACCTATGAATGGATAAATCCAAATATTCTGATTCAAAAGGATTCAAAAATCTATTTGTAACCTTATTAGGTTTTGTTGTAAACATAGATTTTTGTTTTACTTAAAGTATTTCTTGTTTTAAGTTCTTATATTTCATAAATAATCAATATTGATTAATTTAACATATTAACTTTATATTGATTAGTCTATATCTATCTACGAATTCAATGATCTGTAATTGTCATGAATAATTGATACAAGTAGCAAATCAGTTATTTATGAAAATTGCATATTTAACTTATTAGAAACAAGAAAATTGAATTTAATAGTTGTAGCTATTTCAATTATTAAATTTAGGTTTTATTCTTTTTCACTGAGCTTATTGTTATCATTTAATTGATATGGAATGCTATCATATTTAATCAATTTATGACAAGTTTTGAATTAAATGTTAGGTTTGGACTAATTAATTTATGAAAAATTGAGACTTATTATAACTATCTTAATATGTTTTAAACTAACTACTTGAATTATGAAAAATATTCTTTTTAGACCAATAATTAAAGTTATAATTGGATGAGATATTTCTCTTGAATCATACTTAAGTACCATTGAATTTTTCGCTTTAATACTTTGTTAATCAATAAATTTAGTTTATTAGTTAATCAATCTTAAACTCCCATTCAGTTTTATCAATTGAAATTAAGAAGCTAGTTATCAATTCTCTTAGGATTCGACTTGGCTCCACGATTATTATAAGAGTTTAGAGAATCAAAATTAATTTTACAGGCTTTGACAACTCAATTAGTCTGTTTAGTTTTGTTTATGGAGTCTTAAATATTAATTATTTGTAGATAAACTTGATCTAGCCTTACATTGAATTGTTAGTGGCAGTTTGAACTTTTAAATTCATGTTATAAAATTCTTAACTAATTTAGTCTTTTGAAATGCCATATATATTGGAAAAAATTACTTATAGCTTTTTATCTCTTGGGCTCCCTTGTTTGATTATTATTTAGTAAACCTTAATCATTTAACAAACTAATTGCTTAGCATCATGTAGTGAGCATGTAACACCCCCTATATAGAATCTACAACCCCCTATAAATATGGCAACCATTCTCCTGTTCTTACATTCATAGTATACATTTCTGTTCAATGCTATACCTATATATATTACAAAGTTTCACATCACTTATCATTATCATTTAAAAGTAGTATTACATCTTTATATTTATAAGATAATCAAAAAAGAAAATATACAATTTCTCTTAGTCTTTTACAAATTTCCCTTACTCTTTTAC
The DNA here is from genome assembly GCA_027563595.1 of Erythroxylum suave. Classification (NCBI taxonomy): domain Eukaryota; kingdom Viridiplantae; phylum Streptophyta; class Magnoliopsida; order Malpighiales; family Erythroxylaceae; genus Erythroxylum; species Erythroxylum suave. Next base: position 1,324 of record JAOSBN010114605.1, read on the forward strand.
GCATATAATCGTCTTACACTAAAACATGTTCTAAAGGTACTTTTACTTCTAGATGTTGGCCTTGGTCCTTATAGATGTTCCTTGTACTTAACTCCTATAACTTGGACCTACATGGATTAATACCCATTCTAAGCTTGAAAGCTTAATGGGGAAACACTTAATTGGATGACCACTTATAGCAGTCATTCTCCAAGCACACACATTCAGAAATATCATGACTCATATAACATAAATTCACATTCATAAACCAAATTGATATTTATCGCTCATTGATAAAAAATGTCATTACAATTGCACATCATTACAATCAATACAAATGCTCATAAATACCAATTATTTATGTTGTCATGTTGTATTTCTTATTTGTAACTATTCATTTTATTTTCTAGGTTAGGGCTCCACATTCCCATGGGTGTGGATAACGGGAGCTGTGGATATTCGAAGATATTAAAATTGTGGATACCTGAAGGCATCAAACTGTAGAGACACTATTGTATCAAGATAAGGATACCATTGGTGTCAAACTGTAGTAGTTGCACTGTAACCTTATAGGTATACTTATCTATCCATCACCAAGATAATAGAGCAGGCATTGTAACATTTCCTTTAACCATTTGCCAATTTCACAATTTATATTGACAAATCATATGATATACATTTAAGTTATAAAATTTGTGCTTGTGTTCATGCATGCAAGTCATAACTTACCATCATTAAAAAGGTATCAAAATCACACTTGTATAATCGTACTATACACATATGAATGAAATAAATGTATACAAATCATTTATGTACATGTAAATTTTCTTTAGTATGCATTATGCTCAATCTTAAATTTTAATGTTCAATCAACCAATTCATATAAGGTAAGCCCTATTTCATTTATTTCTAGGTGTTTGAAAAGTTTCGTACATATTCAAAAAGGTTTGGATATGATTCGGTAAAAATCAGAAATGACAAATCTCAAAACAGTGCAATTTCCTTCCCATCGTGTCCCTTGCCTAGAATTTTTAGCTACACTTGTTCCAAAACTTTAATATAGAAAATGTACGAATTAGGTTTTAATGTCTTATTAACATTTCCCCCTATTTATATAGTTCCCAAATCATAAACAATCAAGCAATTTGGACTTCTAAATCATAAGATATAGATCGAACATCACAAGCTACTCCAAGATAGGGGCAACATCAGGTTACCATTTTCGATCTCAATTTCTAATGTCATAAAGCCAGAATAAAGTTAGAGTCTCTTTTAAACATTTCTATTTCTATGTCTTAATTTTAATATAAACTAAACTCACTCAATTTAGAGGTTTGTAGGCTGAGTTATGACTAAAAAATGTAACTGGTTCAACAAATCCTAGATACAATTCCACTACACGATACTCTCTTATAATATTCAACCAATTTTACGTAAGATAACATCAGAATAATAGGAATGCATCATCCCATCAACCATTCCACATCCAAATGAGTCTTTTTTATCTATTCAAACATACATACAAAGAGAAATTATACTAAGTGTAGTCCTAAACCTTAAAATTAGCAAAGTAGTTCTTGTAATGCCTTTCCTTTCCCTTCCTCTTTAGCTTTTATTAACTCACCAACTTGAAACACCAAAAATACACATCTCAATCCCACTTCTAACCTTATAATTTTAGTATTTATAAGAAAATAAAGAAAAGGTAAAGGTGAAGAGAAAATCCCTAACTTTACCTTGATTTTCACTTAAGATTTGATTAAATTCTTACATGAAAAATGATGGGATGAAGAAGGTGAAATGGAGAGGAGAAAAATTTGAAGTTAAAACCCCCAAAGTACCATACATCTCCCCTCTCCATATGACTTTTCATGAGCTTTGAAGACTCACACATGTGCTTAATTGATATTGGCCACACATGCTTTATTATTATTGGTCACACATTCATTAATCCAATTGGTCCATGTGTTTACTTTAGAAAAATTTAATATTGGTCCATTTTTTTCCTTTAGTTCTCACATTGGCCTACGACATTATCAATTAATTTCATTCCCATATGTCTTAATTTTCTAATGGTATAAATTTCATGCAATTCGCTTAGGGATTCCTAGGGTTATACCCAAAACATTATAGGATGTTTGAAAATAACGACAACAACTATAACTCAAATTCAAGACAGAATTAAAAAATCTTAGAAGCATAATCAAATTTTGGTTCCTTCATAAAAGTTTAAATCTATGTCCCTTTTTGAATCTCAAATTTGGATTATCCAATTTGAATGTCTACTGTCTAAGATATGGACAAATTACAGAAGTCTGCTTAATGGACCCTATCAAAATTCCCATATATTTTACACGTCTAAGTATGTATGTCCATGCTGAAAGGAAAAAATTACCCATTTACCATATCTTTTGCATTCAGTACCATTATGGCTCTTACTATACTTAGATGTACTTAATTCGTTATGTTTACTTCTCAACACACCCTAGACATGCTATAATACTTCTAGGGTACATGTTGGGGCCTTACAGAGCCTACTATACACAATATTTATAAATATATCGAGCACTTCATTTAGTATATCTAATTTTCTGAATCTTGGAAAGTAGTTATGGGTAAGTATCAACTTTGATGATTTTGAGCCTTCATGTGCAATATGTTTAATGAGTTAAGGTTAAGAATGTATAAAAGGAAAAAAAGTTTGATATGTTATATTTCATTTCTAAACTAGTAAGGTTCTACTGTATGAAGAGTGAAGGTGACAAAAATGTGTGTAAAACTTTAGTAGAGATAGGGTATGTAGAGGTCCCCATATCATATGTAAGGAGTGTACAACCATTTTAGCTCCTTTTGGTTTATGAAATTATTAGTTAAGATTTTTCACTTTCATCATAATTAATTAAATTACTTTCAAATCAAGGCGAGGAATTCATTTGATAGTTTGTATGTTTAATTTATTAGGCAAGAATTAGATATAAGTGGATTGCGTAACATATATCACTAATTTCTAACATAAGATAATATTGATTCATATGTTAGATATAATTAGTTTATTATAGGTTACAAAAAATGTCAATAAGAAGATTTGGATTTATTAACTATAGTTGATAATTTTTGAGCAAATATACTTTCATTTGCAATAACTTTATTTTTTATAAGAAGTTTTTAATTTAATTTTGACACGTCTTTATTTATTTTTATATATAAATGGAGGGAAGTTCAGGTACTCTTAATTATATTTGAAGATCCATTTTAGGCTAATGCAAAATCACTTTTGATGTGAAGAACAATACTATTTGTTTGTATTATAACAAATAATTTAAAGGTGGAAGAATCATTAGATTATAAAAATATTTAGTTACGATCAAAGGTGATATAATGGTCTTATAAGAATGTTAGCCATGATACAAAAAAAGATGAAAAATTTTCTTGAAGAGTATCAAAATGAAAAAGAAATAAGACAAAGACTAAATTATGAAATTGGTAGTAAAAGTTCTTTTTATAATATTCAAAATGATACTAGTAATGTTAAAGGTGATATTCCTACCCAACAAGAAGGGATTACTACAACTGATGTAAAGAAGAGAAAAAGATACATGTCTAAATGTTTTGCTCTATGAACAAATCATAAAGCTCAACCTTCATTTCATAATGTTATAATCTAAAGAACAAATTAAAATATTTACACAAGTGATAAGTGTAAATTGCATTGTGTTTTAAAGCATAGTTTGATATGTTTTTATCTATTAATTCAATCTTTTAGTATAGGTTTAGGTTTAAATTGTGTTAGTTTGTTAATTATTTGTGTTTTAAGTTTAGTACAAGATTTTGAGCTTAAATGTTATGTTTTGAGGTACTTTGATGTGTTTGCTAGTGTTTCAAGGTCAATGTTGAAGAATGAAGGAGTTTTAGAAAATATTCAGGTCGAAACAATAGCCATAGGCCACGATCGTGATAAAAGTTATAGGAATGACCCACGATCTGACAGAAGGCTCAAATATGAGCCTTAATCTTCGTATACAAGGCCACGATCGTGACCTACATCGTGTAAATGCATATACACTTGCAAACTTCATGCTTCAAAAGACTTTTTGGACTTTTTATACCCTAGAAATGCCCTAGGGTTACCCAAACATAAGAAACTATTTAAAGAACAACAAGAGAGGGAAAAAAGGGGGAGCTTTTCTTGCAGCCACTTTCCCTAAGAGAGAAAGAGGAGAGGAAGATGAAGAAAGAGGAAGAAGAAGCAATCTCAACGTGCTTCTTGGATCAGGAGGTTTCTCAATGCTGCTGCCTTCCTATAGTGTCCATTCTCAGTTTTTATTTCTTTTTTGTTTCGATTTTATTCAAGTATAAAGTTGAGATGGATTGTATGATGATAGATGGAAGAATGTTGATGATCTTTTAACTCTTCTTCGGGATTTTATTTTGATTTAATGATAATTTAATTGATTGTGTATATTAGATGAATGTCGTGATTTTATTACATCCTTGCATAATTTGGTAACAAACTAAGAGGGTGAACTAGATGAAAAACGATTAAATCAGATTAATAAGAGTTAGGTGATTTAATAGAAACCCTGACAAATCATATTGGTAATTGTGTGGAGAGAGATCCCGTGTGATATTTCGATAGTTTATTAGAGTGATTCAGATCTAATTAAGATTTTAAATAATTTATCAATTAAGAGATTACAAATTTCATAATCCAATTAGGGTTTATAAATTAAGGTTAATGGTTATAACTCGAGAGAGAGTAATTAGTCCTAGGATCATCTAGGTTAGCATTAATGATAGGTAAAATCTCCTTTATCATAACTTGGTAAATTCTTGGTTGATTTCCATTATGCATGCTTATTGCTCAATTGTTAATTCCTTCATGTTTAATTTCTGATTTAATTGGTTGAATTTAATTCTTGTATTTACTTCCCATTGCTTTATTTAGTTTTAGTTTCATATCTTTTCATCCTTATATTTTTAGGATTACATTAGTCCCCTTCTTGTGGGATTCTTATACTACAGTTGCGACCTATATGCTTACGGTATTTAAAGGCTTATAAAATTTAAAGCTCGAATGACATGATCAAGTTTTTGGTACTGTTGCTAGGGAGGGTGAAGAATAGTTTAGTTCTCTTAGTCTAGGGCATTTTAGTTAGTTTGAAGTTTTTTGTTCTTCCCATTTTTTGTGTGTGTGTCTGTGCTCTTACATAAATACAAGAGTTACAAGAAGTTCGAGTTGCATAACTGAAACTGTAGAGCTCGATATCACTTATTTAGAACGTTCAATTTAAAGAGCTCGGTGTGAAGAAGAAGAAGAAACTATAAAAACAATAATGGCTGAGGAGTTTTAGCAAGAGTTGGATCAAGGAGCAAACCAAGGGTATCAACTAAGAACCTTTATAAACTTCATAAGGCCGGTCTTCAATGTAGCCAATCAAGGTGTAGCTAGGCCACCTATGCAAGCAACTTCCTTTGAAATCAAACCAACTATTATAAATATGTTTCAACAAAATGTGAAATTTTATCGATTAATGAATGAAGACTTGAATGGACATATTGTTAATTTCCTTAAATCTATAATACCTTTCGTTATCATCAGATGTCAGGGGATGTTGTAAGAATGAGACTCTTTCCTTTTACCTTAAGGTATAGAGCAAAAGCTTGATACCATTCCCTTAACCTGATTAATGTTACCATTTGGTACCATTTAGTTCATGCATTTTTAGATGAGTACTTTCCCGTAACCAAGACTATGAAGATTATTAAAGAGATCACAAACTTTCATCAGGGTGATAGGGAGTCGATTTATGAAGCGTGGGAATGGTACAAAGACTTACAAAGAAAATGTCCATACTATAACCTACCTAAAGAATTTCTTTTACAAACATTCTATAATAGAGTAACCACACATATAAGAGGCACAATTGATGTGGCTTTAGGAGGATCACTTAAGAGGAAGACGGTAGATGAAACAGAAGATGTATTGGAAGAAAAGGCGAGTAATAACTATTTATGGACAAATGAGTAGAGTAGACTACCCATAAATCTGTAAGAAAAAAAGAGTTGTATTTTTCGATTAAATGACATAAATGCAGGCTAAAATTGATAATTTAACTCAACAGCTAAACAACAGGAAGGTTTCATCCTTAAATACAGTAAAAGCTATTCGGTTGAAATATAAGCTCTGTGGGCAAATGGATCATGATACATTCGATTGCTTCTTGATAAAGGATAATGGATTAAAGCAAGTAAATTATATAGGAACCAAATATGGTCAAGGAGGGGGAAACAATCCCTACTCCAACATATACAACACTAGGTGGAAAAATCACCCAAACTTCTCTTAGTCAAACAATGTTGGAGGATAGTTTAGACCTTAAGGACCAATGGTTTCCGACAATATAAACCAAGTTTAATGGAATCCAAATCAGAAAAAATTTTAGATAAAATTGGAGGTATAGAGGATGCATATAAGAGGCTGGAACGCAAGTTTGAGTAAGTTACAAAGAATCATGCCTCCTCGATACATAACCTAGAGGTTCAAATAGGTCAACTAGTTGAAGCAATAGCAGGCCGAAATTTAGGCTTCCAAGTAACATTTAGTTTAATTTGAAAGAACAAATCATGGATGTTACAAAAGTTCCTGAGGATGAATTGTACCAAGTTGAAGACAATGAAAGGAAGGATAAGAATAAAGTAGATAAGAATGTTTTCCAAAGTGAATCAGAACTACAAACAACCCAAAAGCATCAACATAAAAATCCCTACCTAATTTTAAAACAATGAAAGATAAATCCATTCAGGAATAAGGGGAAGGAAGAGGTGCAAGAGAATAACTAAGCAAGGTATAATTTTCTTGAGATAAAAAAGTACTAACCCCTATTTTCATTATCGATCAAAGCCATAACGAAATCTAAGAAAATTGAGTTGAATGAAGTTATAGACATGATCAAACAATTGGAAGCATGACTTACACTGATATAATCAATAAGGGGAAAGGTGGATAAAGAACTAGAGGAAGAAAAGAAATTGATGACACCACTAAAGAAGGAGGATCCGGGGGATTTTTATATCCCTAGTGTCAAAATATAGATCGCCTTTTTCGATTTAGGAGCCAGCACAAATATGATGTTGTATTCTTTATATCAGACGATGAGATAGCCCCTATTAAGATATTGGTCAAAACATTAGATAAATTAGTTCATTGTCCAAAAGGTATCATATATGATGTACATGTTTAAATGGAAAAGTTTACTTTTCCTATGGACTTTTTCATACTAGACATAGAAGAAGATGCGGAAACCCCAATTATCTTCGAGTCACCATTTTTGGCCGTTGATCGATCAATCATTGATGTAGATAGGGGTGAGCTGATCTTAAGGGTAGGAAAGGAACATGTGTCTTTTACCGTAATGAAGAATGAAAAAAATCCTCTCCAATCCATGACCATCATAAAAGGAACAAATTTTGGTGGAGAAAAGAGAAGAATGATGATCAAAAGTATTTCTGGGAAAAGAATAAACCTCACAAAAAAGGAGAAGGAAGAACCAGGAAAAGGAAGGAGGTGGTATAAGCAATCAGGTGACGCATGTACATTTTATAAGATTGACAATCGAGTCACCACTGAAGACTTTTCTTAAACCACCTTGAGCAAAAAAGAGCGTCAAGCTAATGACGTTAAAAGAAGATGGGAATCAACCCATAGTTTTCAAATTAACAATTATTTCCTTGATTTTAGATAGTTTGAGTTCTATAGTTAGGTTATTCTAGTTCCAAAAAAATATCGTGGAAGAGTAGGGCATTAATTTTGATAAAGATGATCTGGAAGGAAAGTATAATGATGTGATAATGCTCAAAAGAAGTTAGGAAAGGATCTCAGTGGTGTGTGAGGAAGATAGATAAAATTAGAAATGGTTAGTGTCCTACGGCAGGACATTACAAACACGCATTTTTTAGTATTTTGCTTACAAAATTGCCCTCCTCTCACCTATATTCAAAGCTAACCTTTCTGAGTTTGATCAAATTGGGACTTAAACTTGTAACTTGCTCATAAAAGGTCTAAAATTTCATGCGTCTACTCAATTAAGACTTTTTTAGATGAAAATTAGGGCGTGTTTTACATGCACCGTTACATGCAAGCCATAACCTAACTTCCAAAGTAATTACAAGAAGCAAAGATTTTGGGAATAGATTATACTACATATCAATGTCCATGAAAACAAAGCTTGGAAAACATATACAACAATATATAACCAGGTTAAAGTAATTACAAGAAGCAAATATTTTGGGAATATATTATATTAAACATCAATGCTAATGAAAATAAAGTGTAGAAAGCATATATAACAGTATATAACAATGTTATCGATGAGGTGTCTAAACCTTAATAAGTCACCCACTTTTCTTTATTGAAATAATGCATACCAATCTAAGTCTGATAGGAATACCTGGGAAAGACCAAACTCCCAGGTCTTTGTCCCCAATGGGACTAAAATTATCACAAGTTACGGAGAATAATCCAAAATCTGTCTTAACAATATCTGGCATTCCCAAGAACCTCAAATTGAATACAACTCCCTTTTTCTCCTCTTCATCAGCAACATACAATGTATCTGAAAGCTGAGTCAAGTTAAAGGAGGAATTGCTTTGACTCTACTTGAGGATGGAGTTGGCATTATCTACGGTTGCTTCAACTAGCTTGTTATATACAAGATCAAAGGCATGAGAGAGCTTTGTCAAATATAAGGATGATGATGAAACCGTCTCTTTTAGTTTCAAACGAATGCGGGGGTGATTGAGCCAAGTTTATATTATAAATTGGCTGCATTTTCATAGCTGCTATTGCATTTGTTGACTCCTAGTTGATG
>JAOSBN010114606.1:0-10168 GCA_027563595.1 Erythroxylum suave
AAATGGGCTATGGGTAGGTTAGGTTTAAATTTAATTTTAGCATTTCCTTGATTCTTGAATTCTATGAACTTTCTTTTAAATATATGGATTAAATAGAAATTGGTTTAATTGAAGGGAGTCAAGAAAACCTTACTCAAGAGAGACAGGAAGGGCAATCTTGAGCTTGAATTTTCAGCAAATTAAGTGGGTAATAGATTTATAGTTTTGTGATTGGGAAAATTCTTGCCCATGTATAGATAGGTATTAAATTGTTTGAAATTGATGTGTTGAAAATACATGATGATTTTGACTTTGCTATACTGGGAAAGAAGTACGATACTAATAGACTTAAATTATGATTTTGATCATTGTTATGCCTTGAGATATGCCATAACATTTTGTATGAATGGAAAGAAGAAAGAAATCGAAAAGTATGAAAGCATATGATTTGATAAAAATGATCTTGAGCATTGATTATGTGTTTTTGTTTGGGCAAGATAGTAGCGTTTCGTAGTCACATGCACGTCGACGTAAAGCCTTCTCCTGACTACCCGCTTGTGGCCCACGAGATTCGAAAATGGACTCGTTTTGTTTACAGTTTGAATTTCAGTTCATCCGTTTCTTTCCATGGAGCTCTCAAGCCATTTATTTGTGCATTGCATAATTGAATTGTCAAACATGAATTATTTGAGTATTATATGTTATGAAGTTCGATCTAAACTGAGGAATGTTTGAATTGCTTGAATAAAGTATGGATGCGAGAATTACTAGACCTATATATATATATACATGCATATGCTTGACTTTGGTCAATTGCAAATGGCCATAAAAATATTAGCCACTGAGCCGTGTTGCTCACCCCCATTTTCCATCCTTAGGTGCAAAGAAAGACGAGCGTGATCCTTGCAAGGCATCGGAAACTGCAATGCATTAGATACTTTTGTACTAAGATAGTAACTAGATTTTTGGATAGCTTTGTAAGCATATCATACATTGAGCATCCCATGTATTTTGAAACCTTATGCTAAATTAGTGATGAACAAGTTGATAGGAAATTTAAAGCTATGTATGCATATTCTTTTTATTTGAAATGAGAATGAGAAATTAAGGATTTTTCCTTTTGGGTATGATGGTGTTACTTTATAGGTTGATCTGGAAAATTTTTCAAGGAGTATGCTTTAGTCCTTTAGCCACAACATTTTCTCTAGTTATCCAAACGAGATGATTCTTGATTTGGAGTAAACTAGAAATATATGGCTGCATTTCTTATGAAGACATCGAATTAAAATTCTATCTTCAAGAATCACAATGTTTGCCATGAAGTTAAGAACTGGGTGCAGTACATTGGATGAATGTAAGAATTCATATTATGTATTCGAGGGAAAATTTGAATTAATCTAGGTTGATTTAGACAAATGTGCCTTTTAGAAATTTGTAGATCTTTCTTTTAGCCTTTCATGGGTATACAGTATGAAATTTCTAGACATCGGAGTCAAAAGTCATGATCTATATAAGTGGTAGTGCATTTCGTCTGATGCATTTCGTCTAGTGCATTTCGTCTGATGCACTTCATCTAGTGCACTTCGTCTAGTGCATTTCGTCTGATGCACTTCGTCTAGTGCACTTCGTCTCGTACATTCCGTCTGGTGCACTATGTCTAGTGCACTCCGTCTGGGCACTCCGTCTGATGCACTCCATCTGGTGCACTCTGTTTGGTGCATTACATCTGGTGCACTACGTCTAGTGCACTTCGTCTAGTGCACTTCGTCTGGTACACATTGTCTGATTCTTTTAGTCATAAATTCTTCGTCAGACCTCCAAATGAAGTGATTTTTGAAGCATTGGATTTCTAAGGCATTCCTCTACCTCTCCATAAAATTTTTAGGCCTTTTCTGAACTTGAAAAAGATGGGTTTAACCAATGTGAAGGGATCGATTAAAAGAGTATGAGTTGGATATTTTTCTGAATCAAATTGAAAGTTTCCCCAAATCCGCCCCAAATAAAGTAGTTTGTTGATGTCAACTTGACTATAGAGTTGTTTCCATCTTCCATAGCGGTAGCTATAATACCATTTGTTGGGAGATAAAAGCACAACTTTCTAAAAGATCAACCAAAGAGCAACAACAATACACTCTTCAAGTTTAATAAGCAAATATTAGTATGAGAATGAAAACTTAATAAAAAAGTAACATTAAGATTTGATGTGGAAATCAATTGTAGAAGGGAAAACTACAGGCTAAATTGAGAAGCAATTGTATTAAGAGTAAATAAGGATTTACAAAGTTTAATCTTAAAGTTTTATTAGGATTGAAACCCAAAGTTAACAAGTCAATCAACAACCTCTCCAACCAATCTTAAAAATAATAAAAAAGATGACAATCTTATACTACTATCTCTCTCTCTCTTAGTTTTCTTCTCTTTTTTGGTGTTTCCGGTGGCCTTTTTATAATCCAACTTGTGTTTTTTCCTCTTTTATATCCCTAAAATAGGTTTTCTGTATTATACATGGTCAAATACATGATTGTGTATTTCATGGACACAGGTGTGTATACGATCATGTATGTCTTCGCTCTTTATGCTCCCTTCACACGATTCCAGAGACTTACACAATTAATCCATACAGTCGTGTAAGTTAAGGACATTGGTGTGTAGCACTATATACGACCGTATCTCCCCATAAAGGCTTTGTCTAACCATCATTCATCTAATCTTCACTCTTTTGTCATTTCTACAAATTATAAAAATGCCAACAATTACTAAAAGTCTCAAAATAAAGCTATACGCTCAACATTTTTTTGCCTGACAACTTTTCTCTCATCAAAGCTTAGATTGGACCAAGTCTTCGAAAATGTCTAACACATAATAGAAGTTATCAGACCAAATATATATATATATATAACATGTAGCTATTGGACTTGAAAGACAGATTGTGCAGTTTGCACAGCAAAATCTAGTTGAAAGCAAATAATTTATTCCATCAAAGCACAGAAGCCAAGGTAATGTGACTTCAGAAAATAGACGGATCTTAGTTTGTCTCAAAAGCAATCCTCAATTTGATAGCCAAATCTTCATCAATAGTATATTTCTAAAACCTTACAATTTATTTTTCATATTAATCAGAACGTGTCTTATTGTCGTTTTGGCACATGTTTCATGAGATGCGCTATGAATTTCCTTCGCAAGTCCCTGTCCAATATGTAGCCTATCGTGGACATCTCAAGCAAGAAAAAGGAAAAATTAACTTGCCAGACTTATGAACTAGCCCTAATCTTTTGGCTTGATTAACTTGTCTTACATTTAATAATTAAAAACTAAAGAAGTTTTTAAATAAGACTTGTCTGCTCAATAATGTACGGATAAAATTGCAATAGGTAAAAATTAAGTTATAAACTAAAGACTTGGTCTTCATTCTATGCCGTTCAAAAATCTTCCGTACTTGTTCCTGATAGTAAACTTCATTGCTTTTGTTTGTGTGTGTGTATTACAGTAGATATCAGATAAGAAAAAGAAACCATGTCAATAACAAAATAATATTCTGAATCATTACGTACTTAAATCTTTACAATTAAAAATTGGGGGATTCTCTACCAAATATATGAAAATTGCAGTCACATATAAGTCTTCTTCTTTTTTTTCTGTTAAAAATTAATGCGACACTTTTAAGTTATACCTGTTTATAAGTAGCACGTGAAGGCAGAATTGCCGTTCAGAACCTTTTGTAGTTACTAAACCAGATTGATGACCATCATTTCTCGAAAATACTTCAAAAGCAAGGTTTTAATTTAAATGTATTAGGAATAAGTAATGGATAGTTGTAGTTTGGGCCAAGCTTTCGGCCTCTTCATGTACAAAGAAATCGCTTATAGACATGAAGTAATACTTTGTTTCAAGTCAATCTTTGTTCGTGTAGCTAGAGCCTATCACTTCCAAAAGATGAGACAAAATATGGCTCTCTTCTTGCATCAAATAGTTAATCTTTTTAGTTAGAATTGCGACTTCTGTAACAAGATTGTCATATCCTTAATGATTCCACTACGATTTGTCTTCCTTCCTAACACGTTTCAGGGCACTAATAAACTAATAAATATGGCTGAGAATGAAAGCTAATTGTTTGGTTACTTGATTATTACAGAACAAGTTAAGCCAGTGGTCACAGAGGAAGATGCAGCAGAAACATATAATTGAGGAGAGATAACGAAGTTTAAGAAATTAATTAAATGTGGCCACCACGGATACTGGTCGTGACATGACAGTGAGTGACCAGATATTATAATACCCACTTATTTTGAATCATTGCACCCATTTATGCTTTAATATTTTGTCTCTTTAGAATAATGGAGTACTGCTATAATTTGTTAATCTGCAGATACTGCGATTATAATGATTTGAGAAGATCAAATATATATATTTTTCATATAAAGGTGGACCTATAATCACTATTTTTTGAATGCTTATTAAGTCAATAAGTGAAGGTCATAAAGCATAAAAAATGGATACGTGTTATAACCGTTACTTATTTCGAAGTAATTGTAGGAGCATATTTTTGTCTAGGAATTTCTAAGGACAGGGTGATAAGTTGGTAATGATGATTATAATAAATTTAACTCATCTTACCTGGTAACGATATGAGTTATTTGCCAGATAGGATGGTGAAATTATACACGTAGAGAGATTGTGAGATTTGATGGAGTTCCTGTTCTCATCAAGTTGGATCGAGATATTAGGCTTTGTTGAGTTAAATTGTTTTGTGAAACCAGCTGTTTTAAAACTTGCTGAAGAACTTGTAATGGCAATCAAAATAAAGAAGAAAAGAAGAGTGAAGACCAAGCTGAAATCTCCAAAACAATTCAGGAAGCTTGAATTGTTGATTCTGGGAACAATTCAGAAGATTTTGCAGTTCAAAGGTGAAATTCCAAAGATTGAAGATCAAAGGAAGAAAGTTGGTGAAGAAGCTGAAGATGGTTCTAGAAAATATGATGTAACTTGTTGAAGTTCACAAACCTGAAGAATTTTTGTCCTGACGCAGGATTGAAGCATGGAGCAATTCTGTCAAAGTGTCCAAGTTCAAGAACTAGCTGATGTGGAAGGAGTTAGTTAAAGGTTGTCTACATTATACCAAAAATGTATAGAAGTGGTCCAACAAATCTGATTCAGTTCTCAGTAGTTTTAATGAATGTCAGTAGCATCAGTTGTGTTTTTAGCATGTTTTTCCTTTTTGGATATCAAGGACAAAGAGAAGTGTGAAGCTCCTTGTCTCTTGAATAAAAAATGTAATGTTTTAAGTTTTCAGATGTATTAAAATCATGTAAGAGCTGGATATAAAGCTCATAATGTCATCTTCAATGAATGCAATTCGAAGCAATACTTTGTTTAACAACTCTCTGCTTTTATTCTTCTTTCCTTGAATGGTTGCGTAAATAGTTTGGCAAACTCACAAAATACAGACATTGGTGCTGTAGTGATTGCCTTTTGCTTACATTCCAAATATCAAAATCTTTCATTCAATACAAAACCTGAACCTATCCTACTGAACAATTGTTTTACATTTTGGAAAAGACTCAACACTGAAGACAGCTCGAAAACTACAAGTTGAGTACAAAGCTTCTATCTGTTGCTGATTCCACAAAGTAGCTGGAAGTTGCAAGCTGGTCTGTACATCTGCTACTCAAGTAGAGGAGGGAAGTCTTCATCTTCTAAGAGTGGTATCAGAGCTCCAAGGTTCATTTAGCCTGGACAAGATTAAAACATGTCTGTTACAAGTATTCTAGCCATGAGTTTGCAGAGTATTCAAGCAAACATACCTATTTTGATAGGTGAGAACTACAAGGCATGGGCTTTAAGAGTTGAAGATTGCCTCAAGATTTGTGACTGCTGGGATGTGGTAAATGAAGGAGTAGTTGAATATGAGGGAACTTCAAACTTAACCGAACAGCAGGTGCTGAGATTGAGTCAGGACAGAGACAAAGATTTTAAAGCACTTATATTCCTGAGATCTGTGGTGAGTGAAGCCATTCTGTTGAGACATGCTGGGTGTAAGAATGCAAAGGAGTTGTGGGACATACTGAAGGTGGAGCATGTTGGATCTGCTCAATCCTTGAGACTGAAGAACCAAGCGGTTATGAGAAGTTTTGAGAACTTCTCAATGAAGGATGAAGATAATGTAGCTGCTACAAAGGCAAGATTCATGGGGTTGGTGCAACAACTGAAGGAATTTGGTGAGAATACAAGCTCAGAGAGGTTAGTTGATAAGTTTTTAAGTAGGTTGTCTTTAAGATTTGAAGCTAGTATAGCTCCTGTTGAATGACAGTTTAGTAATGATCCTACTTCTGTTACATTGGAGCAAGTATTCAATGTTTTGGAAGTACATGAAGAGAGGCATGGGGTGAGAAAAGAAGGTGAAGAATATGCCTTGAAAGTTGAACGCTTTAAGTTCCCTGAAACTCCACCCTTTCAAACTCAAGCAAGAAATATAAACCAAAACCTTTCTGAAACAAGTTTAATGCAGACTTCAACTCATCATCTGTCACAAACTCCTCCTCAAACCAATCAAAATCAATTCCAAACTTTAACATATCCGTAGCACTACTCCTACAAACACTAGATGTAATACCAACAGCCTCAAATCTGTCCTCAAACATAATACCCTTCACCAATGCTTTACCTGAACCTTCAAACCATTAGCCAATTCTATGGAAACAATGCCAATCAAATGCAGAGTGGGACAAGAACATCAAGATGGGGCATGTTTCCAAATTGTAAGTTTTGTGGAAAAACTAATCACATAACAGAGGAGTGTTTTTGGAATGAAAATGCAGATTATATCTATTGTAGGAAGAGGGGACATCCAAAGAGAGTATGTTATGATAGGTCGTTATCTGAACAGCAGAATCCCCAAAGCCCAATCTATGGTAAACCTCCACCTATACACCCTTTCCTAAGACAAAACATAGTCCATTACCAAATCAGTCCAAACCCTATCAAAATCTTCCTGAACCTTAAATCTATCAAGCAAACTATGTTACCAATCCTGGAAAATCACAAACTTCACAGCATTATTCCCATCAGCCTCAAATGACTCACCACCATCCTAATCAACCACAAATGAATCATCCTTATATGTCACAACCTAACTATTCATAGCAGACTCTATATCAACCTATACAATTCCAGCCACCTAATCAATTGCCATAAAACACTTCTCCTGTTGAACATTCTTTAACTCAAACCTCTTCAGAAATGTGCTTAAATTCCCAGCTAAGTTCACAACCAAATTCCAATATGCAGCCAGGAACTTCACAAACCACTAAACCGTCTGAAAAATCAATTACTGAAGAAAGTGTCTTTGTAGTGGAAATTTGCCATCAATCCAGAAACCAGGTATCCACAATTGTTAAGTCTTGTGCAGTTGAGGCAAACAATGACAAAGGAGGAGATTGGTTGATAGATAGTGGGTGTTCCAATCACATGACAAAGAAGAAGGAGGCCTTTGTTATGGCAAATACTGATCTGAATACGATAGTAAAGATTGGAAATGGAGAGACAATTCCAGTCACTTGGAAGGGAGATGTGGAGCTGTCAACTAAAGCTGGAACTACCATACTCGAAGAGGTGTATTATATCCCTGAGTTAGATCAGAATTTGATCAGTGTAGGGCAGTTTTTGGAGAAAAAATACAAAGTGTATTTCGAAGACAACATGTGCAGAATTTTCAATGGCCAAGGAGAACTAGTTCATAAGGTAGAAATGGTAAACAGAGTTTTTAAGCTTCGAATGACAGATGTTGATGGAGTTTTTGCAGCAATTTCAGTGACTGAGTTAACGGCACAAAAGATATGGTCATGCCAACCTTGACTATATTATTGAAATGCAGAAGAAGGAAGTGGTGTTGGGACTGCCTCAGTTGAGCAGTAAATTGAAGCATGTGTGTGAGCCATGTGCCAAAGGGAAGAGCCATGTCCTACCCTTCCCTACAAGTGAATGGAGAGCTACTGAAAAGCTACAATTGGTGCACACTGATGTTTGTGGACCAATGAACACATCATCAGCTGGAGGGAGTAGATACTATGTTGAATTTATTGATGATGCATCGAGATATACTTGGATTTATATCATGAAGAGTAAAGATCAAGTGTTTGGCATGTTCAAGGGGTGGAGGGCAGAAGCTGAAGGCCAATGTGGGAAAAATGTGAGGTGTGTGAGAAGTGATAGAGGAGGAGAGTATATTTCGAATGAGCTGAAGAATTACCTTGAAAAGGAAGGAATCTATCATCAATATTCAGTTGCTTACACTCCACAGCAAAATGGAGTATCAGAGAGGAAAAACAGAACAATTGTGGAGATGACAAGGGCTATGATGATTGGAATGCAAGTACCTAAAAGTTTTTGGCCTGAGGCTTGTTTTACTGCTGTGTACTTACAGAATAGAATGAAAACTCGATCATTGAAGGAGAAAACACCATTTGAAGCTTGGTTTGGAGTTAAACCGAAGGTGAGTCACCTAAGGGTGTTTTGATGTGTAGCATATATGCACATTCCTGAAGTAAAAAGGAGTAAGCTGGATGGAAAGGCAATAAAAGGAGTAATGATGGGTTATAGTGCTGAATCTAAGGGCTACAGAATTTATATTCCTGAAACAAAGAAAATGATGGTGTCAAGCGATGTAAAGTTTGATGAGAATGAAAGTTGGAATTGGGTAGAACCTGCTGCAAAGGATGAAAGAAGTGTCGGAATTGACTTACCAATGGGAGAGTCAAGTGGAGTAGGAAGGCTGAGAAATGCCACAGATCAAGGAATACATGATGATGCAGATGAGTCAATCCTTCCGGTGGACAGAAGATCTCAAAGGGAATCAACTCAGCTGGAATCACAAGATGGAACTAGCACAGAAGGTGAAGGATTACTGGAAGAGATTGTGCCAGATTCAGAAGATGACACAGCACCAGCTCAGGAGGAGTTATCAAGCTCAGATAGTGCACACAAAGAAAGGGACCTAGCCTCCATTTATGCAGAAACTGACCCTATTTTTGATTTCAGGTACAATGCAGCTAATGAATAAGAGATACATGAGAATCTAGCAATCATAGAATATGCTCTAACAACAGAATCCGAACCAGTGACATACAAACAAGTAGTTAAGCAGGGAGTGTGACAAACCTCAATGGATGAGGAGATAAAAGCTATTGAAGATAATGGAACTTGGGTGCTGGTGGATCTGCCAAATCCAGAGACTAAGGTGGTTGATTCCAAGTGGATTTATAAGAAAAAACTGAACCCAAATGGGACAATCAACAAGTACAAAGGTAGGCTAGTTGTGAGGTTACAAGTAAGAGTATGGAGTGGATTACACTAAAACTTATGCACCAGTAGCAAGGTTGGATACAGTCAGGTTGCTATTGGCTCTAGCTGCCAATAATGGGTGGAGAGTTCACCATATGGATGTGAAGAGTGCATTCTTAAATGGAATGCTAGACGAAGAAGTGTTTTTGAAGCAACCCGAAGGTTATGTGAAGGAGGGACAAGAGCAGAAGGTTTACAAATTGGTAAAGGCCCTTTATGGGTTGAAACAAGCTCCAAGAGCTTGGTATTCGAGGATTAACAGCTACCTAGTGCAGAATGGATTTTTAAGAAGTAAAAGTGAAGCTACATTGTATGTGAAGGGAGGAAAGGAAGGAAAACTGATATGTTCACTATATATAGATGATCTACTCATAATTGGAACCAAAGAGAAGCTTGTGGAGGTCTTCAAGGAGCTGATGAAATGTGAATTCCAGATGACAGATTTGGGAGAAATGAGTTTGTTCCTGGGATTGGAGATAAAGAAAAAAAGTGATAGGATCTTTGTGCATTAGAAAAAATATGCAGAGGAATTGGTTAACAAGTTTGGCCTAAAGGAGAGCAGTCGAATGGGAACTCCTATGGAATATCATTTGAAATTGGAGCCAACCAAATCAGGTGAGGAATTTGATGCTACTTATTTCAGAAGCATGATTGGATCATTAATGTACCTAAGTGCATCAAGACCTAATATTGTGTGTGCTGTTAACATAATTACTAGTTTTAATCAAAATCCTTCAAGGCAGCATGCTATATATACAAGAAGAATACTTAGATACATTAAACACACAGTGCAGTATGGAATCTGGTTTGGAAGAGGAGAAAAGGTGGAATTGTGTGTGTTTAGTGATGCTAG